>CAJQZM010040593.1:0-50357 GCA_907164665.1 Colias nastes | reverse complement strand
AGAGGGAATGATAAGCGCCGCCATTGAAGATTCGTTTCTTTAAAGAATTGACTAATAACAACAACAATCCAGTATCCACACACCTGTCAACTTTTCCTCTAGACAAATTAAATAAATAATTGAATTCAAATTTCATAAGTTTAGAATATGTATTAAGATTACTTGAATAATATAAAAATATCTAAACACACTAGTCATTAAACGAATGGCATCATATTGATACAGCCTTCAAAAACAAAATCCATTCAGTTTATAAAGTTACAAAAATTAGTTTATTTAAATGACCTTAGAAATGACATCATTAAGATGGGTAAAGAAGTATCATTATTTAAAAATCTTGATTATCTTATTAATCCTATACTGGATATACCGAACTTCAAACTTAGAGTTCAAAAACACAGTACATATTCTACAACAAAATCAAATTTATGTAAAAAATAATAAGATCACACCGTGGAATGCATGTTTAAGTAAGTAAATGGTTAAAAATATTGTATATTAACAAACCTTTTTATAATAATAATATTATTTTCAGAACCTTATAAGTTTGTCATTATTGTAACTTCATATGTGGGCCATGTTGAACTGAGAAGTGCACATCGAAGATCAATGCCCATAGATTACCTGAGAGCAAGGAATGTAACAAGATTGTTTTTATTAGCCAGAATTCCTAAAACTGAAAGGTACATAAAAATATATTCAATTTTACTAATGAACTGAATTTTATTAACCATAAATTTCATTTATACATATTATAGAGATTAATTTACTACTCATAAAGCTTAATGTTATCTTCTTTTTGTAGATTCATAACACAAGAAGCAATAGTGGATGAGAGTAACACCTTTGGTGATATACTTCAAGGCTCCTTCTATGAAAACTATAGAAACTTGACATACAAAAATCTAATGGGTTTACAATATGCATCATCAGAATGTAATGGAGCCTCTTACATTCTCAAAGTAGATGATGATACTGTATTTAATTTTGAGTTAACACACAACTTTTTATCCAAACTCCCTGACAACAGTCAAAATCCATTCATGCTGGGCTATATGTTGAACAACACTTTACCTATAAGATTGAAGCAAAATAAATGGTATGTTACATATGAAGAATATCCATTACAGAAATACCCATCATATTTATCTGGATGGTACTATATAACAAATCCGAAAACGGCAGCTATGATTTGTGATGAAGCTCCTTATCACCCTTACTTTTGGATTGATGACATCTTAATAACTGGAATACTGACCGAGTATCTTAATATAAGAATACAACAACTGCCAAGAGATTATTGGTTGGAACACTATGAGCTCTTAGAATGCTGTCTGAGGGATATGGTCAAAAAGAAAATAAAATGTAACTATGTTGTTGGACCAAATGGGGGAAGACATAATCTTATAGTGGAATATAATGATGCATATACATCTTGTACAAATTGTGCACCAAGATCTATTACACAAAAATTGAATGAAACATGTGTTATGTTCAGAGATAGGACTCTATTTAGTGATGGAAAAGCAGAAGTGCATCATATTAAACTTTAGTTTGAATGGAGTGATCTATAAACAACAATGTACTCATACTAATCTGTGATATTAGGTTAAGAAATTGTTTTAGAAAGTGGACAAATGTTCTATATTTTTATACAATCATGGATAGACATTTAGTTACAAATAACAATGTATTTATGTAAGTGATAATAATATGCTGAAGTCTGAAGTCCATTAAAAATTATTACATTAGATCGATGGCCATAAAAACAAATTCCTGATCTCCTAGATATGGAATATCATATTTTTGTTACAATTTAAAATATTAATAAAAATACAGCTATAGTTAATGGCACAAATCATATTTAATTATAAAAAAAATATTTGCTACTTATGTATATGTTGCAGGCAAATTGTAGGTATTATTTCGCCGTTTACAAATGCTCGGCATTTTGTAAAATGCTGAGGATTTACTTTTTCCAAAATTCTACAAAAAGACGGTCGCGAGCCGTCGGAGCCCCACTTCGCGGGGCTCCTATTTCTGTGTAGTTAAAAAAAAAAAAAAAAATGGTTGCCTGTAAAGTCGGTTTTACGGGCGAAGATTTTACGTGACAACGTCTTTTTCTCGATCATAGTTGAGTGGGAGAGAGACGCAAGGCATTCGGCGGGCCTCTCTCTCGTTCGGTGACTCATCGTAACGTTACCGAGCGTTACACTTTTTCATAAGTGACTCCCAGCCGCAACCTAATTTAAGACGTTGTCACGTCAACACAAACCTAACTTAACCCACCCCCTTATCCAAACCAAAAACTTCTGATTACGAATTCTCGACATATTACAAAATGCCAAGCGTTTGTAAACGGCGAAATAATACAATTTGACTGCGACATATATATAACATGACGTTAAATCATAGAACGGCCGTACACGGGCAGCTCGAGCAGTTAACGGCTGAGCGACGTACACAGACTGCTCGAGCGGTCGGTCGTTGACTGCTCGAGCTGTCGGTACAAACCGCGCAGTTTACGGCTTGAAGCGGTCGCGACGGCTCGAGCAGTCCGTGTACGAATGAATGTCTATAGTTCACCGCGCGGTCGCGTCTTCAAGCCGTCGGCCTCAACTGCTTGAAATGGTCCGTGTATGGCCCCCCATATGTCCACTTAAACTTAACAATGTTGGAATCTTTATGCTTAGGATTAAGAAAAAATCAGCAGAATTATAAATCTTAACAAACAATTATTTTTAACAACTACAAACAATCAGACCATTTAACATTGAGCAATAAAAGTTATGATGCATATAATGATTTTTCATTTACAACTTGATTTGTTCCTTAGCTAGGTTGTTTCTAATTATTTCAACAAGGAAAAATTAACTAACTATATTTTTATTTTATAAGGCCAACCATATGATAATAAATTAATAATATACTAGAATAATATATTGATAATAATCTGTATCATCTTATCTTAAACTTATACTTTTTTAACATAGTATAATATAGTAGTACAGTAGAACCCCGTTAAGTCGAACCTCGATAAGTCAAAAACCTCCAAATCTCAAAAAAATGTTTTGTTCCCTTCCCTTCAAACACTTGAAATCTCTACCCTCTGTTAGTCGAAATAATAACCGAGTCCCTCCAAGCCATTTTGGTACATATTTTCACTCTATAACTCGAAAAATTAAATTTGACCTCTGTATCTCGAACATAGCAACGTTTTATTTTACCATTAGGAATTTATTACCTCTTTTGTTCGAACAAAAATAAGTTACCGACTTTAAGAACGTGCCGACAATGTAAGTACAGTACTCCAAAATTAA
This sequence comes from Colias nastes, assembly GCA_907164665.1. NCBI lineage: Eukaryota > Metazoa > Arthropoda > Insecta > Lepidoptera > Pieridae > Colias > Colias nastes. The sequence goes on along the minus strand of CAJQZM010040593.1, from coordinate 47,037 downwards.
TAATGCGCATGCAAATCTTCGCTAATTGTCGTATTTCCGAAAACACTCGAATCATTGAATCGTAAGAGCCCTAAACAATGAACTTGCATTTTACACCTTGTTCAAAAGAAATAGAAGTCAATTCACGGTCATACACAATCAAAAACAAATCGGGCGGTAGGTGACGGTAGCCTGTCAGTCAAAAAACTCAAAAATCCGTCAGTCGTCTTTAAATATTAGTGGTGACTGCACGTGTTCTCTCTGTGTGGAATTATATAGAGCTGCTAGTACATACCCTTCTTGGTCAGGTGATGGCGATAGGGAAAGTGAAAATGAAGAAGAGCATAATGAAAGTTCCGATGTATCTAAAATGTCAGAAATAAAGATAATCCCTGTTTTTGATTGTTTTTATTTTTATATTTTTGTAATTGTCATAATATTGAAGAATGATCAGTACTGTAAATACTTTTGAAGTGAGATTTTAATGATTAGATGGTTTAAATGTAAACTTGTGTTTGAAAACCATATTTTATACAATATAAATTTTGTGTTATTTTAACCTTCTTTTCTTCCATCATTACACCAGCTTCAGTAAGACACTTTAAAACTACTACAAAATTTTCCAAGTAAATCAATCCAACAAAGATATATTCACACGTGGGGTTATCCTGGCTATTTACTTACAAGGAATTATCGAAACAAAATCATTACTTACAAATAAATATTAATCTCTTTTAGCCCAAAACACATAATTTGACTAAATTATGCATGAAGAAAATGCATTTAACCACTCTATATACATATCATCTTCGGACGCTCCGGGAATCTGACAGTTGCCGAACAGTGACGAAGATTTCTATGCGCATTATTACTTTTGGAGTACTGTACACTATTGTTTCTTCGAAAACATTTTAGGAGTATACGATAATAAATTTATGACTCACGTAAACACGTGTTTGCTTGATTGGTGTCAGGTGTTTAATTTTGAGTCTTGTCATTTGTTTTCGACTTAAATACTGTCAGAAGTAGTTTTGTTCTACTGCAATACACATCAATTAGTACAACAGTTAACATGAGTGCTGTGAAACGTAAACTAAAAACTTTGAGTCTTGCTGAAAAATAATAAACCTCAAACTCTTTATATCGAATCAAAAAGTCGAAATCCTCCATAAGTTGAAAACTCTAACTCGAATTTTTTGGCGTCTCCCTTGATTTTCGACTAATAGAGGTTCTACTGTATATTGTATAGTATTTTTAAATTTTCAATAGCTTATTAGTTACTGTCTTACACTTATCATTAAATGAGGTCAACCTTATTATTTTTTGTCAAGGCTGAAGCCAAGTATTGGTAATAGAACTACCATTTATGAAACAGTCCTTAAACCCTTTCATAACATAAGTGGACTGAAACCATTTCACATCATTTGTTGTTTCAATTTCACAAAATTCTTCATCATCCTCAATTTTAACTCTATCCAAATCTTCACTGATTGTGTCTCCAAATACGGAAAAGTCATTGCAACAAGCAATATTCTCATAATTTAATGTTTTAAAGTTTAACACAACAACTTTACAGCTCCTGGGTATCCTGTACCCATTGACGAGCACAAAGCTGTCATTGCAGACAACATTTTGATCTTTGTATTTCATCTTCTTCAAGAACACATACATGTTTGTAGGTGGAAGACTATCATAGAACACTTCATTGAGTTTTTCTGATGTTGCCAAGTTTCTGAAATTGTTGAATGTTGGTTACTGGTTTTAGTGTACATAATTAAGAATATAAAATAAAGTCAGGTAGAATTACAATATACAATGTCATTTAAATTGTAGGTAGAATTCTACTAATTTTGTAAGAAACTGAATCATCAATAATCAATTTGAAGGCATACAATTAGTGTACAAAAAATTTATCTAAACTCATGACATGACAATTACTAAAATTATTACCTAAAAACATTTCCTTGAATTTTTTGATCTGAAGCAATATGAGTAGAATGGCACTGGGGTTTATGGCACACCAAAGGTAATAGAACACGGTATATCTCCTTGCATGACACTGGCGTGGCACCAAACGCTACACAAACTTCATCTGGTATTGATGCTCCTCCGAGTTCTTTTAACAGGCTCTGAAAAATGTATCATAAATAAGATCTACTCACGATTAATACATACATATATTCATTTAAATAGTAAAATGTATATATAGAAGTTCCTCAAAATAGTCAATTAAAAAAAAACATAATGAGATTTAAAATACTACCTTCAACACAAAGTCTAAATTATCTAACGCAGTAGATGCTATGTGGAAATGTCTTTCTGACTTGTAACTCTCCTTTTTATCCTCCATTTCCTTCTTTTTTGTTATAACTTGTTTTAACCATTGGTATGTGTAAGGAATTTGAAGTCTTTGATAAGCTATAAACTTAATCAATTCAACAAGTATATGTCCACATGAAATTGTTGTTAGTTGATCGCCTATATTTATGTCAATTGATATTGTTTTCTTTTCTGACAATTTGGGACTCATCTTTAATATAAAAATAAAAATTTATGAATAATTTTGAAGTTTGAACTATAAAAATAACGTCTATAGCTGTCAGCACCACAGAGCAAGCTGCAAGTTATTTTAGCTGTCAGATGTACAAGATCGTTAATTTATATACAGTAATGCTACGGCCACACTACCTTACCGTCTACCGGGCTGTTACCGCAATAATTATGGCATTATTACCGTCTAAATTACTGCATGAACTGATGTGGTTACACTAGAGTTTACCTAGATATGTCGGTAATTATTGGCATTTACCGCAGCAAAAAAAAATATTAGTTAATAATTAATATATAATATGGTTTCTGTAATAATTCATCAAGGATTCTTTCGTTTTCAAAAGGATTTTTTCTTTTTCAAATCATCTATTGTACTTGGAAATGATAAATTTTGTTTGATCCGACGCCACGCATCATTGTGTACACTGCGATTTTTATAGTTCTTCTGTCGGGTATCCCAAAGAGAAGAATTCCAAGAATTCCAAAAATTAGCGCCATCGAGCGCTTTTTCATTTGACCACTCCATGTCGGTCGATACGTGCGTCGCCGGTGAGCTCATATTGCACACTGGACAAACGGTAGTGTGGCCGCAAACGCAATAATTACCGCGGTAATCTTCTTTGATGTGCGAAAGAATACCGCCGCCGGAGCTATTGCCTACCGCCATTTGTCATATTGATTGGCATTGTAGAATTATGGCCATAAGTCGTGGTTACACCTAGGTGTTGTTAAAGTTGTGGCAATAATTATTGGCATATCACGGTAGTGTGGCCGTAGTATTACAGTAGCACCTCGTTAAGTCGAACCTCGATAAGTCAAAAACCTCCAAATCTCGAAAAAATGTTTTGTTCCCTTCCCTTCAAACCCGAAAACCTCCGTTACTTGAAATCTTGACCCTCTGTTAGTCGAAATTATCACCGAGTCCCTCCAAGCCATTTTGGTACATATTTTCACTCTATAACTCGAAAAATTAAATTTGACCTCTGTATCTCGAACATAGCAACGTTTTATTTTACAACCTTTATAACTTGATCATTTGGAATTTATTACCTCTATTGTTCGAACAAAAATAAGTTACCGACTTTAACAACTTGCCGACAGTGCAAGTACACTATTGTTTCTTAGAAAACATTTTAGGAGTATACCACAGGAGTATACGACAATAAATTTATGACTCACGTAAACACGTGTTTGCATTAAGTATCTGATGACGAAATTATCGATTCAGTAGCGCAGAAAACCGATACTAATGATTAAGATGACATAGAAGACGTGAATAGTACATGCGCTCCAGGGAGCGTTCAAGTAATACGTAACGCAATTTGGGGGGAGGGGGGGTCTCGTAAAACGTTACGATGCGTTACAGGGGCGGAGGGGGTCTTTCTTACAACACGTTACGTAACATTGTTTTTTTTAATAAAAAATTAGGTAACTAACTAGTTAAAACTCCAAAATTGATTTGTTCTCGCAAGTTGGCAAACCTTTTTGTTTATATTTCACTGGGAATCCCTAGATTATATTGTACGTCATATTTATTGTTGTTCTCGTTGTCAGTATTTGTTAGTGTTTATGCAGAAGCACATTGCTATAGTCGGTGTTATTAAAGTGAGTTCATAGTGTTCATACTGTAATGTCCTCAAAAGAGGGAGATTTGTATCATCAGCTGTTCTTGGCCTATAAAGGCTCTCATACTGACTTGCCAGTGTAACCGTGTCAAAAAAATGCCAACGCAATTTGGAAAACGGCTAAAGAAAAACTAAAAAATAAAGAGAAGTTTATAAAACATATAAATGATGTTATACGAGAGTTGAAGGTGACTTTTTTGCGCCTTTGGGTAAAAATGGTCACTTGAGTGTTACGTAACGTTTAGAGAGTGGAGGGGGGGGGGAGTACAGAAAAACGTTATGGTGCGTTACAAGGGGAAGAGGGGGGGTCAAAAATCTACAAAAATTGCGTTACGTAATACTTGAACGCTCCCCCACGGGTTTCCATCAAAGAGGCAAGAACCGCATTGAATACCTTACGAAATTTTATAGAGCAAACCAGTATGTCTGAAGAAGAAGAATTTTCTGCTCTTTATAGATTAGACAATGCTAGAGAACAACCAAATTATCTAAAGCAAAAAAAATACTGAATTTTTTTAATGCCATATTTTTTATTTTAAAATGATTTGAAATAATGTTGATTTATAATAAATAAAAACATGTTTGTCACCTCTGCAAGTTGAATTTTAATGTACTTTACCTCTCTAACTCAAAATTTATAAGAATAAACCTCAAACTCTTTATGTCGAATCAAAATCCGCCTAAGTCGAAATCCTCCATGAGTTGAAAACTCTATAACTCGAATTTTTTGGCGTCTCCCTTGATGTTCGACTTATAGAGGTGCTACTGTAGTAGGTAATACGTTGGCTGGATACGAGTGGATTAGAAATAGATGAATTTCTAAAAAAATGTTTGGAACACGTTCGTATTGCACACAGTACCTATTGCACTTGAACTTTATCCACAGAGTTTATCAATCAAGAATTTACTCTTTGGTGATATTCTTCCAAAATTAAAATCTGATTGATATAAATCTAAATGAAGTTTTGAGCAGAATTTTATTGACATAAACGTTTTAATAATTTTGTATTATATTAAAACTATTTAAATTATGTACCGCTTTCTAAAAACGTTTTACAATTTCAAAAGATCATTTATCAGTTATAGATTTTATGCAAAAGAAGTTCGATTCGGTCCTGATGTAAGATCATTAATGTTGCAGGGAGTTGACATACTTGCAGATGCTGTGGCTATTACGATGGGCCCTAAAGGTCGAAATGTTATATTGGAACAGACCTTTGGACCTCCTAAAATTACAAAAGATGGTGTCACTGTAGCTAAAGGTATTGAACTTAAAGATAAATTTCAAAACATTGGTGCCAAATTAGTACAAAATGTGGCAAGTAAAACAAACGAAGAAGCTGGGGATGGGACAACTACAGCAACTGTTTTAGCAAGAGCTATTGCTCGTGAGGGGTTTGAAAGTATTTCAAAAGGTGCTAATCCTATAGAGATACGAAAAGGCGTTATTATTGCCGTTGAAGCTGTAACCAATCATTTAAAAACTTTATCGAAACCGGTTAATACTACGGATGAAATAGAACAAGTAGCAACAATTTCTGCAAATGGTGATAGATCAATTGGAAAATTAATCGCTGAAGCTATGAACAAAGTTGGTAAAGATGGAGTTATTACTGTAAAAGATGGCAAAACATTGTATGATGAATTAGAAATTATTGAAGGGATGCAAATTGAAAAGGGATATATATCGCCCTATTTTATAAATTCTACCAAGGGCCCTAGAGTTGAATATAATAATGCCTTGGTTTTGTATTCAGAGAAAAAAATATTTAGTGCTAATCAACTTGTACCGGCGCTTGAGATAGCTAATGCGCAGAAGAAGCCTCTTATTATTATAGCAGAGGATTTTGACGGAGAGCCATTGTCAGTTCTAGTAGTGAATAAACTGAAAATTGGACTTCAAGTTGCAGCTGTGAAAGCCCCTGGATATGGTGAATATCGAAAAAATGCTTTAATAGATATGGCTGTTGCCACGGGTGGTGTAATTTTTGAAGATGACGCAAATTTACTTCGACTCGAAGACTGCACATTAGAAAGTCTTGGAAAAGTTGAAGAAGTAATTATAACTAAAGACACTACTTTATTACTCAAAGGTCACGGAGATAAAGCTGAAATAAAACAAAGAATTGAACTGGTACAAGCAGAGTATGAAGAATGCAAAAATGCCCAAGAAAAGGACAAGCTACAGAAACGTTTATCTCGACTAAAGTCAGGTATAGCGGTTCTTAAAATTGGCGGTTGTAGTGAAGTAGAAGTAAATGAAAAAAAAGAAAGAGTCAACGATGCACTCAATGCAACGCGAGCAGCAGTCTCTGAAGGGATTGTTCCTGGAGGTGGTGCGGCACTTTTGAGGTGTATCCCAATGCTCTCAAATTTAAAAACAGCCAATTTAGATCAACAAAAAGGGGTCGAGATTGTAAAAAAAGCATTACGAACTCCTTGTATTACTATTGCAAGTAATGCGGGATATGATGGTTCAGTAGTTGTCTCGAAACTGGAAAGCATAGACGATGTAAATTATGGTTACGATGCTTTAAATAATACATACGTAAATATGATAGAAGAGGGTATAATTGATCCCACTAAGGTGGTTAGAAGGGCATTAACTGATGCAAGTGGAGTCGCATCTTTATTGACGACGGCTGAGGCTGTTATTTGCGAATTGCCTGTACCAAAAGAAATTATGCCAAAAAGACTTGGACCGGATACACCAGGTGTAACTATTTATTAGTTGATTTGAATGTGGTAAAAATTTAATACATTGTGGCAAAATTATTGTGATTGTCTTAATAAATGTTGTCTTATTTATATTTTGTAATGATCTTTTTTTGTTTTCCTAATTATGTGATGTCAAACTACAAACATCATCTACGTATTCCTTAAAATATACTTTGTATCAGAGACATCTAGTGGTGAATAGGAGAATCGAAATTAATAATGACTACAGCCTCCTTCTGATAGATGGCGCTGTATTCAATTTCAATATTATACGATTCGTGAAATATAATGCAAATTTACTAAGCACTATAAAAAATATTTAAATTAAATTTTTTGATGGCTATTTAAATATTGATTTAGCTGCAAACTTAAAATATCACAATAATATACTAACTACTAGCGCCATCTATATCAATATCAGATGTATTATATTTTATTACTGTGACATCTAGCGATGATTAGGAATAACTAATTGCACACGAATTACTGCCAGATTCTAATAGATGGCGCTGTTTTCAATTTCATAATTACTGAATATTTACGGAATAAAATGTAAACATTACTTGTATTGTATACGTAGTATATTATTATTAGTCTGTGACATTACAATATGGACGGCAAAAATCAGTGGTATTAAATAAAAAATGCACTATTCATTTTTTATGTTAATTATAATGTTGCTTTAGCGAAAAAGCTATGTATAATATATATTTATATAATTAAAACTGGTAGCGCCATAATTACATTAAAATATCCTATATCATTAATTTTATATTAGCGACATCTAGTGGTGACTAGAAGTAACAAAATAAAATAACTACAGCCTAGTTTTGATAGATGGCGTTGTAATCAATTACATGAATACCACAATGTGACGGCTCACGGGCTCACCAAACCCTGTAATTTTTTTTTTTTTAGTTTTAAATTGTTACTAAGCTTTATCGTTAGTTCATGGTTTGTTCTTAATTGTTTGCTATAAATAATTGTTTGTTTGTTAATTGTTTATTAACAATATATAAGATAAAAATATACTGTTTGGTTGGCTCATGTTGGCTAATTTGAATGGGGGCCATTCAAAATTATTAATATTTTTTTCCATTATTAGTTTATAAACATTTATTGTTCTTCAATATATAACGTTTGTTCGAACATTTAATTGCCGTTTTATTGTTTAATTTGCAATTTTTAATTATATGAATGCACTATGAATGTATACAGGGTGTAGGTAATCGTTAAGTGTGCACAGGCGATTATTCCGTAACTATTACAGATATCAAAAAACTTTAAACTGATATCGAAACTACTTAACCTAATGAGTAAAATGGCCGTAATAATTTTTTAAAAATAAAACGAGAAATATCTAAAAAATTTACTTTAAACCCTCCCATACATTTAGTATGAGATATGACTATCCCATGTACATTTAATATGAAAGACTTTAGCTTTTTCTTTCTTTTTTTGGTTATCTGCTTTAATTACTTCGCAAATTTGAATGGAAGTGCTGTTGACGAAGAAGACGAAAGTAAATTTTGCGCGTATAAAAATTTATTACTCAAAATTACAAGAGTGCGTTTGGTACAATGAATTTTAGCGAAGGAGTTTACTGCTCGGCGGCTGCGTGGCAAGTCGATGTGGTAGCGGACAGTGGTAAGGTCATCCGCGGCCAATCGCACGGCGCGGGGACGTGACGCCGCGATGACGCAGTAGCAACGCTCCGTTCCGCACGATTTTGTTGCGGCAACATGCTCCCGGCCTTGGAACGTGCTGGTTCCAACGAACTGTCGACCACGAAGCGAAGAATCAGCTATCTGGTGAAGGAAGCGGACAAATTTTAGTGAACGCCCGACGCACGATGCCGTCTGCAGTACGAATGTCGGCCACTCGTGCTACTCCATCCTTCCCCGGATATGTCGCGTGGATGCGCCCCAAGCTCCACTTCAACGGCGGCAATCGGTCGTCCTTAATGAGAACGAGCGTGTTCTCCTTGAGATCCCCCTTGTGCTGGTGCCATCTGGTTCGCGTCTGCATCTCGGAGACATACTCTTTGGACCAACGATTCCAAAAGTGCTGGCGTATTTGTTCCACCCTCTGGAACCTCGGGAGACGGAGCTCAGGCACGTCGTCTAGATGCTCAGCCGTTACAGGTGCAGTCAGCGGACGACCAACCAGGAAATGTGCAGGGCTAAGTGGAAGGAAATCATTGGGATCTGTGGAAAGATGGGTCAAAGGACGGGAGTTCAGGACAGCTTCAACCTGGGTCAATACTGTGCTAAACTCCTCTAACGTTAGATGTGCGTTACCTACTACACGTTTGAGATGGTGCTTGCAGCTTTTTACTCCAGCTTCCCACAATCCCCCGAAATGACTAGCGTAAAAAGGTATCATTTTAAAATTAATATTTTGCGAAGTTGCATATGCTTTAATTTCATCAGAACAACTAGCTAAAAATTTTTTGAACTCATTCATGAGACCGACAAAATTCTTCCCATTGTCAGAAAAGATAGTCACGGGTTTACCTCGCCGCGATATAAAACGTTTCAAAGCTAAGAGATATGATTCCGACGATAGATCGCTAACAAGTTCCAAGTGAACCGCGCGTGTAACAAAACATATAAATAAGCATATGTACGATTTTTGTAACTTAGCACCTCTGCCTTTACGATTCAACGTGAACACTGGGCCAGCGTAGTCGACACCACAACGTATAAACGGATAACCTGGGTCCAGACGCTCCTGCGGTAGATTCCCCATAATAGGCGCGACTGTAGTCGGTTGCAGTCGTGCGCAGCGCATGCACGAATGTACCACCTTCCTAGCGAGGTTTCTGCCGCCGACCGGCCACCACATCTCTCTGAGCGTAAACAGTAAAAGCTGTGGCCCGGCGTGGAGTAAACGTTCATGCTCGAACCGAAAAAGCAAAAGTGAAAAATGATGATTAGCTGCGATTAAAATAGGAAATTTTTTATTAAAACTAAAATTTGGCGAATTTTGAATACGCCCACCTACACGAATTAAATTATTATTTGCGTCAAAGAATACATTTAATTTAGAAATTTGATTATAGCCTGATATATTCGTTATATTTTTATTATTTTTAAGCGCATAATAAATATCGGGAAACGATTCCTGTTGACTCAACTTTGCTAACGTTAATTCAGCACGATTTAATTCCTCGACTGTTATTAAACCTGTCCACTTATTAGTTTTATTTCGCGCGTTATTAATAAAACGTAATACATAAGCAGCTGCGCGTTTAAGTCTATTATATTGTGAAAATCGAGAAAAAATAATTAAATTATCGTTTAAATTATTGCTTATGTGACAACAAATATTTGTAGATTTAATTTCCGGTAAATCTGAATTAATTAATTTGGAATGTTTTAAGTCGGGCAATTCAAAATGTACATTATGTAAAAATAACGGACCCTCCCACCATAAAGATGAGGAGCTAAGCGCTTCTAGACCTTGCCCACGTGAGACTAAATCGGCTGGATTATCCTTGCCTGCGACGTGACGCCATGGATGTTCCTTGGTCAGCTCGTGAATCTCTGCCGTCCTATTTTGAACATAAGGTTTTAATAAATTAGTAGGCATACCTAACCAACCTAACACGATAGTTGAATCTGTCCAAAATACTATTTTATCAAAGTTTGAACGCAGTGATCCAATAAGCTTATTACATAATCGTGCACCTAACAACGCACCACACAACTCTAATCTAGGTATAGTTGTAGGTTTAGTCGGCGCGATCTTACCCTTCGAACATATCAAGCGCACTGTGACATCAGCTGTTGCATTGATCGTACGAGCGTATGCGCAAGCTCCGTACGCGACCTGTGAAGCATCGGTAAATATATGTAGTTCGGTTCGCACTGGATCAATGCACATAACGTGACGCGGTATTCGTAAACTACTAAGAAAAGATAATCCATTTATAAATTTATCCCATATTTGCGAAATTTCGTTAGGAACCGATTCATCCCACGTCAATTTTAACAACCAACATCTTTGTAATAAATGCTTTGCGATAGTAATAACCGGACTTAATAATCCTAGCGGATCGTATATTTGTGAAGCACACGATAAAATAATACGTTTTGTCACTACTTCACTCTTTTGTATAATTTGCGTGAAATAATAAATGTAATCATCGAGACTATTCCATCCGATACCTAAAGTTTTATTGTTACAAGTTTTATTAAGTAAACAGAGATCGTGCGTTTGCGATTCATTAATGCTAGGCGTAATTAAATTTAAATTATGACTAAAAATCCATTTTCGTAATTTAATACATGCTGAATCTAAAAGACTACTAGTTTCTTTACAAATATTTTCTAATTCGGATATAGAATTCGATGAAACTATGAGATCGTCAACGTAAAACAATTATTAATAGTATCGGCTACATACGGAATATTCGAGTTTTTGGCTAATTCCTTTAAACATCTACAACTTAGATACGGTGCGGATGCCGTTCCGTACGTCACGGTGTTGAGTCGGTACACCCTCAGCGGCTCTGAGGGATCATCCCGCCACAAGATCAGCTGCAGGTCACGCTGATCTTCAGCAATATTCAATTGCCTGTAAAATTTTTCAATGTCAGCGCATGCAACATACCTATTCTCGCGAAAACGTAATAATATAGAAATTAAGTCACCTTGAATAGCAGGTCCAATCATTTGTATGTCGTTTAATGATACGCCGGAACTAGACTTCATACTCGCATCAAAAACTACGCGTAATTTAGTTGTGGTGGCGTGCTCCCTAAACACACCATGATGCGGTAGGAAATAGTGCGGATTCCCATACGTATTGACGAGACTCATATGACCTAAATTAATATATTCCTGTATAAAATCAGAATACATCTTTTTATAATTAGTATTTTGCTGAAGACGTTTCTCTAACGCGTAAAAACGACGTTCAGCTTGTGCGCGTGTATTACCTAATAACTCAGGTGATTGTTTCAACGGAATTGAAACACAGAAACGACCATCGGAAAGTCGACGTGTTGTGCGAATAAAATGTTCCTCACAAGCAATATCTTCGCTAGATAATTGCTGTAATTTATTGCTAGGCGCGGATATTTCTTCCAATTCCCAGAAATTCCTAACTAACTTATCGAGTGAATCATCTTCCGTCGATAATGTCGAATAATTACAATTAATATGTGTTGAATTTTTATTATTAGTATACGGAAAAGATTTAATTGCACCTGACACTATCCAACCTAATTTGGTGTTTTGAAGGAAAGGACCACTTTTAAGGCGCATTTTTCCTTCGGTTATTAATTCCCAAAATAAATCAGCACCGATCAGTAAATCAATAGGTTGACTTTCGTAAAAATTGGGATCAGCTAACAATAAATTGTGAGGAATATTAAATTGATTGAAATTAAATGTAGTTGTAGGCAATTTTGATGTGATTTGGGGCAAAATCAAACATTGAAAACGGGCAGTGAAGCTCCCGTCGCGCGATTTAATTTCAATGTTACAAGATTGCGAACATTGCGTAATAGAATTACCTACACCGTGAATATGTTGAGTGGACTGTAATATTCGTAAATTTAATTTATTTGCTAAAGATTGCGTAATAAAAGATCGTTCGCTTCCGCTATCTAAAACTGCGCGTGCGCAATAATACTCACCCGATTCATTACATACTTCAACTATCGCCGTAGACAATATGACAATCTGTTGCGAAGAATTGTCATCCTTTGTATACATAACGGTTTGTGCGTGATTAGTATATTGAAGTTGCATGTGTGCGTTATCTACTGAAACCACTGAAACGGGATGCGTATTAGTAAGCGAGGGGTGCTCGTACGTAGTTAACGTCACTGTATTTTGTTTAATTGGTGATGATTTAATTGCATCACAAAGTAAACTATTGTGCTTTTGTTCACACTTTCGACACGGACCAAAAAGACAAGTACCAACTAAATGACCTGGACGCATACAATTAATGCATAAGTCTTTATCCGTAATTAACTTAAACCTCTGTTGCGGGGATAAGTCGAGAAACTTCTGGCATGAATACAGCTGATGCTTTTCGTTACATAGCAAACACGACTTGTAATGGCTGCGCGACTTATTGGATTGCGATTTAGAGTGTTTGTTATCCGAAACTATGTTGCAATGAATTTTGGATGATGAATTTTTATTTTGGTAAGTAGAAAATTTATTTGAATTATTAGAAATACTAGGTTTACTGTGATTTACGGAAAGTGTAGTTAATAAATCGGCTTTTTCTTTTATAAATTCCAATAAATCATGTAGCTTAATAGTTTTGTCCTTATGTATTTTATAAAAAGTGTTCTTAAATTGTTCCCACTCGCGTTCAGTGGTGGGATCTAACTTTGATACCACGATATAAATAATTAATGTGTCCCAATATTCAGTGGGTTCCCCTAAAATTTTAAGAATACGTAAATTTTTCAAAACTGTGTCGATTAAATTGTGCAATTGACAAGCTGATTCTCTGGAGACATTTTGTAGGGAAAATATTGCTTTAATGTGACTTTGCACTATCAATCGCGTGTTATTAAAGCGGTTTAATAAAAGATCCCATGCAACCAGATAGTTATTGGATGAAAATTCAACGTTTTCTATTACAATTTTAGCGTCACCTTTTAAACTCGCCTTTAAATAGTGAAATTTTTGAATTGGTGGTATTGATTTCGAATCATGAATTAAGGATGAAAACGTATCGCGAAATTCTACCCAGTGTTCATGTGAACCGTCAAAGCTAGGTACAGAAATAGTCGGTAATTTTACTGAATCGTTACTAAAATTGTTACAGGTCGTATGGTCGTGCGCTAAGGAACAGTCAATGGATTTATTAACAGATCTATCCTCGGAACTATCTGGGTTTACCATGCAGTCCAGCATCGCCAGGACAACATAATATTCCCTCTCAAACTCGACGCGTGATTCTATGAGTTTATCCGTTTCTGACTCCGGGACAAGATCTTCGATTTTACTTTGTACTTGATTGAAATCGTTCATTAAACTTTGCGCACCTGGTATACGTAGTTTTAGTTCTGCCCTCTGATGCGTGTCAAGGTCAACATTTTCAAACGAAGAAACGTATTTTTTGAAGTTAGTTAACCTACATTTAATTAAACCCCTTTTTTTCCTCAATTCCTTAAGCTCCTTTTGTTCAGATAGCGACATAATTACTGAAGTAAAAAGCTACAAGTACTTACGTGCCACGTGAAGCAGATTCTTCGGTTGCGTAAAAGCACGTGAGGAGGGAAGCAACACCAAAAGCTCTGGAATATACAAAGCACAGTATCATTCAGATGAAGCTTTACAGGGTTGGATAAATTAGCTGGCCGTCTTACCAAACTGCACTGTAATTTTGCGACTTCTTCGCCGATTGCGTCTCCAAAATCCAGGATCCGGCTCGAAGGACCAGAAATGTTGACGAAGAAGACGAAAGTAAATTTTGCGCGTATAAAAATTTATTACTCAAAATTACAAGAGTGCGTTTGGTACAATGAATTTTAGCGAAGGAGTTTACTGCTCGGCGGCTGCGTGGCAAGTCGATGTGGTAGCGGACAGTGGTAAGGTCATCCGCGGCCAATCGCACGGCGCGGGGACGTGACGCCGCGATGACGCAGTAGCAACGCTCCGTTCCGCACGATTTTGTTGCGGCAACAAGTGCATTTAGAAACTGTAAATAGAGCTCCTCATTGTATTGCACAATGAGGACGTCGCTTCCAAAATCTGCTATGAATACAAAATGTATGGGAAATAAAATGTATGGGAGCGTTTAATGTAACATTTTAGTATATTTCTCGTTTTATTTTTAAAAATTTATTATGGCCAATTTACTCATTAGGCTAAGTACTTTCGATATCAGTTTAAAGTTTTTTGATATCTGCAATAGTTACAGAATAATCGCTTGTGCACACTTAACGATTACACCCTGTATTTTAAAAAAGTTGTTTGTGTTGCTGAATGTTTCCTACATTCCTTTATTTTTAAAAATACACAGAAAGATAAACAGAACGTTTCGAAAATTCACTTACTTCGACCGGGAATCAAACTTACTAAAAATTTAAATTTGTTATTATAGTATCACACTGTGGGATAATTCGTGTGACTCTTAAGCTGCGCGTCCACTTGATCGGAATCGGAACGTATTGAACATCGAACGGACGGATTTGTTGTATTCTATGGTAGTGCCACAGAACAAGTAATAATATGGTAGTGCGTGCGTAACTGGATCGGCATTACTGCGCCTGAGACCAGAATTTTTGCCGATAACGTCATCCGCAGTGAGCCAGTGAACGCATTATTCGAATTCCGAACGTTTAGAAGTTCTGACGTGTTTGCGCCGCGTTCTGACGTGTTTGCGCCGCCATTTTTCGTGTCATGAGAATATATCCAAAAAATCTACCTTCATCTTCTAATAAATCAGGATGTAATGTATGAAATTCTTCGAACATCTTTTTGAGTCTATACTATGAACCCACATCTTTCGTTTCCTATTATTTCTCTCTTTCTCTTCTGATAAAATACAGCTAATTACGAAAATGTCCTCGTCACTGTCCTCCATAATGCAAATGCACGTTATCAGGCGAGGACGGTTGCTTTAAAAATACCTACCAAAATTGCCGATACTGAATCCGAATGCAATAGACGTCCGCTCCATATGCTCCGATTCTGATCCAGTGGACGCGCAGCTTTAAAATTCGTTCAGAATTCATTAAATAGCATCTATCATTAAAGTCACCATTTGACAGCGCGAGTTGACATTTGTCAATGCCAATTGCCAGTATTGTTGCCAGTAGGTACTCAGCAGTCAGGCGTCAGCTTATTTGAAGGAAATAACCGCGCGAAAATGAGAATTGAGAGCACAAGTAAATACTGTGATAAAATAATACTGATTTCACGTTCTTCGTAGTTTCTGAGTTTTTAATTGAATACCTGATTACCTGAGGTATTCCAGATTAAGGTTGTTTTGATATAACAGAATGCTTAGTATAATTATTACGAAGTTATATGTTACTGTATTAATGTAGTTCAATACGGTTGGTTTTGCTTAGTGGACAGTATTTTTATGTGAATATTGGAGATATGGCCACGACACTCATAAATGGCCCACGTCAATCGCATGTGACAGAAAATCAAGAAGAAAATAAATTATGAGTTCTAACAAAGACAGTGAGTTTACAAGTGAGGACGAGGCTCCAGCTTCTAGAGGAAAAAAACGTATTATGCGACGATTTTCAGATAGTTCAAGTGATGAAGAGAATAATATTAAAAATGATAATATCTCCATTGAAGTTAATAACAAAAGTAGTTCTGATAGTGAAGAGCCAGACCAAAAAAATAGTGAGAGAAAATCCAGGATCCTTATAAACAGCGATGACAATATTTCTGATACTGAAGAAGCTTCCAATGTTACTGAACAGGTACAGACTAAAGAATATTTTCCTAAACGCGATCGGAAAAAGAAATTACGTGAAAAGTTCAAGAATATGAAGTCACCAAGACAGAAACGCTCCAGTAAACTTAAAGAAAATGTATCTGAGAATGATAGTGAGAATTCAGACAATGAGATGTCATGCCTTAAAATTAAACAGGTATGTTAATGAATTGATGGACTGAGCTGTATAAGTATGTGTTATAAACTGTTTATACTATATTTAAAAATATTTTTTCTAGAAATTAATAGAAAAATCATCACACATTAGTTTATCTGTGTGTGATCCTGATGATTCTGATGATGAAGAAAATGAAAATAAAGTGGAAATAGATATAGGTCAAATAAAGTTGAAGTCGAAAGCTAAAACTAAATCTCAACAACCAAAACAAATCAGAGTAAGTATTTTTATATACCTGATTAATATAATATGTATGGGTTTAAGTAATGTTTATAATATATATATATACAACATATTCCCACCATCCCTTGGTGACAAACAATAATTCATAGATTTAGTTAGAGATAAACTACGATAACATGGCGCGCCCCTCCAAATTACTGTTTCAATGTGTGTAGTGACATCCTTACGAAGGAGTTTGTATGTAGTTGTACGTATTCGTCTTTACTCGTACAGTACTCGTAATATCTCACTTATTACCAGATTTGTTGGTCAACTAATCATAAGTTGCCGAGCGCCCAAGACAACGCACGTGTCGTTTTCATAGAATACGTCAGTGCAGCGCCATTACTAATAATAATGAGCGATTAGAGCGTGACTAGTCGAGCAACAAATCCGTGGATTTGTTTTTGTTTGACGGCCGTCTCATTACGCACACATGCGTTGTGAATCTTGGTGGTGCATTGTAAATACTTTCACAAATACTTTCAAACGTTTTGAATTTTGGAGGGGCGCGCCATGTTATCGTAGTTTATCTCTACATAGCTGCAATTCTGATGGAGTTTCATACAAACACCTCTTTAAGGGACTAGTTTTCTTCCTTAGTGTTGAACATTTGAATTTATTTAATATTAATTTAATACTTGAATTTGTATATTCGACTAATAAACACATTTAAAATCATTTAAGATGTCCGCAAAAGAAGCAATGGAAAATATGCAAAAAATCAAAAGTGAATCTAATCGCATGCTGAGAGAAAAAGAGGTGTCTCTCCCTTATCATAGACCAAAAGCATTATCACTCAAAGATATAATGAGTAGAAGGAGACCAGCAGTCAGTAGTGACGGGAAATCATTACCTATCAAAATGAATGAGGAACAGTTGAGGCATTATGCGTAAGTTAAAGACATGCTTACAAGTCAAATTCGTGAACATTCTTATGATTTACTTACTTTAATTTCTTACATTTAAATTATAATAATCTATTAAACTTATAAATAACATTTAGATTTGAAGTATTATATTTGACATCATTTATAAATTAATACATATATATATATATATATATATATATATATATATATATAAAATTGTATTATATTATTTATTTTTCAAGTATGCAATTGGAAGAAAGACAAAAGGAAATGATGGAACTATGCAAAAGTGAAAGTGAAGAAGAAGAAGAAGCTATTGAGGAAAAAGAGGCTAATGTTGAACAAATTGAATCAAATGCTGAAAATCAATCCAGTAACACAAAACCTGAGGATGTTGAAATGGTTCCTGTTGACCAGGATAACCAAAAAGACCAAGAGGATATAGCGGGTGCAAATGATATTAGTTTTGACCAAATTGCTAATGAAAATTTAGAAACTCCAGATGCTAATAAAATTAATCTAGAATGTTCTATAAATGATATGAATCAAGATGAAACTAATGTAACTGATCCAACTAACACAATTTATAATGATGATTCAAAAGAGGATATTGAAATGTTATCAGAACCAAATAATACTAATAGTGAAAATCCATATCAAAATAATACTGAAGAAAGTCAAATCATACATTTGCATTTTGACTCTGAAAAGCCAAATGAAACATTAGATTCCACTGAAATAAATAAAAATACAGATGTTGTTACTAAAAGTACTGAAAATTCTGAATTTTCTGATGATGAAGTTAATTATGATGACATTGATGCTTTAATTGAAAGTGCAGAAATTTTAAAAGGTATGATATAACATTTAATAAATAATTTTTAATATGAACTATGTATATATGTCAGTATATATAAATATAATATTGATTAAATTTCAGATTATGATAAAAAAGAAACAACCAATTCAAAATCAAGAGATATAATAAATACCAAACCAAAGTTGACTGGTGCTCCAGGAATGATTATAAGTTTGGATGGAGATGATCCTACGCCTAAACCAAGTGGGGTAGAATTACTGAAAGAAAGATTCTCGTTCTTTGTGAATCTTAAAAAAGAAGAAGACATGGAAAAGGATAGAGAAAAGAAGTAAGTCACTTAATTAAATTAATAGGTACATTATATATTATGTAATCAATACTTTTATTAAATTAGTTTTGTGCAAATTTTAAAACTGTGTGGCACAAGAAGTAATAAATATAGTACATTGTAAACAGAACATTATATAAAACCAAAAAAAGTGTATGAAACCCTTATTAAAAAAAATTCAATGATGAATTACAGATACAAACCAGGTACACAACATATAAAATTAAAACAACAGTTAGAGGAAGAAATAGCTGAACAAAGATCACTAGAATGGGAAAAACGGCTCGAAGAAGAGAGGCTATTAAAATCAGAACAAAATGCTATACTGGGTGATGAGTCAATAGAAGATATTGAGAAAATTGAAAAGAAGTTAGAAGAAACGGAAGAAGAACAAAAGAGT
The DNA here is from genome assembly GCA_907164665.1 of Colias nastes. Lineage (NCBI taxonomy): Eukaryota > Metazoa > Arthropoda > Insecta > Lepidoptera > Pieridae > Colias > Colias nastes. The sequence goes on along the minus strand of CAJQZM010040593.1, from coordinate 27,907 downwards.
GAAGAGGAAAGTGGTACAGATGATGAGAATTTAATAGAAGATGATGTTGATATGTCGGATAAACCACAAAAACGCAATCCCATGCTTGAAGATGAAGCAGAAGAATCAGAAGATGGTGAGGATGAAACAACTCAAGATGATAAAAAAGATGATGAAATAGAACAGCCAAGTGATGCTATTGAAGGTGATGATAATGAAGATAGTGATTCTAGTGATGAAAGTTCTGACTCTGAAGATGAAATGGATGAGCTTAAACCCAAAAAAGGAAGGATACTTAAAGCATTTGAAGATTCTGATGAAGAGGATAGTGGGGTAGAGAAAGTTAATGAAGTGCAAATAGACAAAGAGAAAGAAAAAGTAGAAGAATTATTTAGTGATCATAAGGAATCTCAAGGTATTATTTAATTATTACTATATTTCAAAAGTAAAACAATAAACAAATTTTAATCTTCATAACATCATTAAAACTCGATTAAAACTGTTATTGTTACTGTCGATTAACTTGTTATGATTCTATGTTCACAGATGATGAAATACAGCTAGCTCAAGCTAATAAATCTATATCTGAAGACTTATTCCCTAGTCAAGAATCATCCAATACAGTTGTTAATTTAAATAAAAATAGTGATGAAATGACAAGCGGAGAATTGGGCACGTTTTCAATCCTCAGCACGTCTAAGAATCAAGAAATTAGTATGAATGAAGATATTCCTGACAAATTAAGCATTATTTGCGAGACCCAACCCAGCCAGGTAAGAAAACTATGAATAAATGTTAGAATAATATTATAACAATTTTGTATACTGATTAAATTACATGTATTAAGTGCGTCAAGGTCTATTTTAATTACACTTTGTATAAATTTACAACAATCTTTATGAGTTTATCTTAGAATTTTACAATTTAATTTTGATATTGTATCCATAATTTCCAGGCAAACTTTGATGAAATAGCGGGCATGTGTTCAGGAGGCTTCTCGCAAAACTTAGTACCGACCCAGTTGGATAAGTCCCAGCTATCACCATCACCAGAAATTGGGGATGACGTAGTTGCATTATGTACCGGAAAGTTCTACGATAACCCGTTTGTCTCACAAATTAATGGACCAACACAAACAACGCTTACAAATGTACAAGATACAGTAACTTTAAATGAGAAAGACGTGTCACCTCTTACACCAAGTTTAGTACCAATAGAAAAGGAAAATAAAACAAATAATGATAATATATTAAAATCGATTATTGACGAATTAGATGATCCTGAATATGATAAACCGAAGCAGAATAAATTCTTTCCTAGTAAAGATCCTGAAAGAGAGAATGTGAAAAAGAGATATATAATAGATTCCGATGATGAAACAAGTGAAGTGCCGCCTACAGAAGATATTAAAAGAAAGAAAAAGTTTAAGAAACGGAAATTGGAAGATCGGGCTTTGCAAATATCTGGTAATTTTTATTTATTACATGCTAGCTTTCCGCCCGCGGCTTCGCCCTCTTCGCCCGCTAACAAATTATATACTAAAACCTTCTTCTTGAATAACTCTAATCTTTAAAAAAAAACCGCATCAAAATCCGTTCCTTAGTTTTAAAGATTTAAGCATACATAGGGTCAGAGAAAGCGACTTTGTTTTATACTATGCAGTAATAAGCAAAACAATTTAACAAATACATATTATTATATTTATAAATATTATATCTTGATAATAGTTTGCGTAAAAGTTAATAATCTTACCGAAGTTACATGCTACAACTATGTCTTATACATGGTTGATGTAAACCTGTTGTTATCTAGTAAATTATTATAATTATGTATGATTCTTTGTTTATAGATGATGAAGAAGAAGACGAAGTGGCTTCAAATGATGAATCCGATATTGAAGATGATGCTGTTGAAAAAGTTTATGAATATGATTCAGAGGAAAATGAGGTATGGCCTGTGCTATGGCTTAGTTAATTTATAAATGACAACTCTTTATTTTCATGTTAGTATTATACCTGTGTGTATATTGTGATGATTAAAAAAATCTGCCTTTTTAATAATTAGCTTATTTTAAATGTGTATGTAGGCAAATATAGCGACAATGATTTCAGGTATTTTTTTGAAATACAGTAGTATTATTTACATTTTCAATCTTGTAATCTCCTAGTATTCATTATTACATCCTTCTTGAATCCTGACCGTATCATTTCTGTTCCTATTTAATGAATTTTGTACTTCAAGGTTGAGGTGCAACCAAAGCCACAGAAAAAGAAGAGAGTCGGTGAGTTCTTCGAGAATGAAGCGGAGTTAACGTCAGAAGATGAGTGGGCTGGTTCTGGTGATGAGGATGAGGCTGGTCTCGATAGAATGGAGCGGGAGGAGGGAGACGATGAGGTGTTCCACCAGGGGAAACTGCAGAGGGAATTGGGACAGATACATATGTATGTGTATTAAATCAATAGAAAAGATAAAAGTTTCAGATGGCTTGTGTTATTTATTAATCCTATTAATATTATAAACGCGAAAGTTTTTAAGAATGTATGTTACTTTCACGCATAAACCACTAAACAATGATACTTGGCAGTGATACATGTGAATAACACATTAGCTAAACCTGCTTTTACCTGAAGGAAACTGAGCTTACTTTATACTTTATAACAATTAAAAACATTACATTCATATTTTCAGGCGCGAAGTATTAGACCAAGACAAACGTGAAGTGCGATTAATTCAAGAGTTGATGTTTGAGGATGCCGACCTGGGCGATGGACATAGACAACGCAAATTTAGGTGGAGAAACAATGGTATAGAATTTTGCTAGTATGTTTACTTTGTAGGTATTTATAGGACCTTTTTTTTTAAATATTACTATATAAAGGTGATTACTCAATATAATGAATCCCTTGATTATTATAGATGTGCATACTAGTTCATATAAGGTGCGAAATAATAATTATTAAGCACTTTATATTATACTTGTAAATATTACAGATGGCGAGGAAGAAACTGGGACAATAGTGGATGAATATGGGGAAACTCAAGAGGATGAATTTGAATCTGAGGAGCAATGGCGAAAGCAGAGACATGAACGTGAGATGTTTTTGAGGAAAATGGTGATTTAATTTATATAGTTAAAGTTGTAGCTGTTTATGACAGAAAGATTTTCGAATAAAGCAAATAATGGCAATATAATCATTATAAGTAATTTGGGAATTATTGTACATTAGAGTCATGCTATTGCTTGTCGTCTAAATAATAGCATGCTTCTATTTCATCTTTATTTATTACTTAACTAGCTGCTCCGCGCGGTTTCACCCCCGTAGCTCCACTCCTGTTGGCCGTAGCGTGATGATATACGCCGCCTATAACCTTCCTCGATAAATGGGCTATCTAACACCGAAAGAATTTTTCAAATCGGACCAGTTCCTGAGATTAGCGCGTTCAAACAAACAAACAAACTCTTCAGCTTTATAATATTAGTATAGATTAATGTCACACATAGTTTGAAAATGGATAACAATATAATTTTTTACATTACAGCAAGAGAGTGGTACTGAAGAAGATGTGAATACCAGTATAAACAGAACTACAATCATAAAGGCTAATCTAACATCAAGAACGATGTCTAACCTCATTGCTGAGGTTGAACAGAAACCAGCGGAAAAGGAAAATATTGTTGTGCCTGAAAAGAAAACTACAAAGGATATTCCTAGTCCCAAAAAGCCATTTGCCATTTTTAAGGTAAGCTTGCTAGTAATTTTGATTTTATTTAAAATTTATTTATATTAAAGTATTGGTGGTAACAAAAATAATAGTCAAGATAAATTAAACCAATTTATTGAAAACAACTTTTTTACAAAAAAATTAAAAATTCATTCTTTCATTCATGTAATAGTAGAATTTTAATTAGATATACATTTCTGAAAATAATATGATGGCATGAGGGATTTGATCTTACTAAATATACATATATAGCTTGAAAGTTTGTGATGGATGTGGATGGATGGAATATGTATGTATGTTTGTGTCTCTTTGACGCGAAAACCACTGAACGGATTTTAATGATATTAGCACTGATATAACCTTAACCTTATATGTATCACAATAAAACATTTGCTTTTGCCCGCGCGTCACAACTACAAAACTTATTCCACACAAGATACAAGTTTACAAAAATGTTATAAATATCTATAAATGTGTATATCATAATATATTTTTTAATATATTTCCCAGCAAAACTACCACGGCTCGTTTTTAACCCGCGGCCGCGGTGCGCTAGCCCGATTAGCTGCGTTGGCAACACCACTCGCGGGGGATGATGATCAGCCGAAAGTGTTGGCATCCGCGAGGGGCAACTTCGTGTTCGCGGCTCTGGGGGATGATGAGCAGAAGGTAACACTACATAGTATAGAATATAGATTATAGTCACTGATCACTACTACTAGTAATTTGATACTTAGTATCATGCTATTCTTGTTACGAAATCACGTTAAAACTACTCCTGGTTGTTCCGGTTAAAAATATATAGGTAGTCGATGTTTACTTGGTAAAGATGCTTCTAATGGTAAAACAAAATATTTTATTTTAGAGTATTCATGGAGAGGTATTAAGCCGCAAGAAATATATGTAGTAGAAATAAGCAGAAACGAAACCTAACAAAAATTAAACATGTTTGTTAACATTTTTAATACATTTTCAATGTTATTTAGAATACACAGACATATCATCAAAGTACTACTACTACTATTTGTTATTTTATCTAATGTTATAAAATGTTATTTTATATTTATTGCAGCCACAAAAACGAAAAGCTGAAGGTCCTGTCCACACACCGAAATTAATAAAAAAAATGAAGACTGAAGCCGCGAAAAAATCGAGTTTATTTGATCGACTAAAAGACTAATGTAGAACATTGTTGTAAATATAATTTAATTTTAACTCTGACAAGGAAATGTAGAAATATAAAGTTTCATATTTTAGAGTTTACTTTTGAATAATAAATATAATATGTATGTATAAGTAAATTTGTGTTTTATTTTTACTCTTCCCTAACCGTAATTCCTAAGCATGTTACTATAAATAATAATATAAATAAATGTGGACCCTTAAAAAAATGAAAATAGTAAAGTCAAGATATCTAGAAAACAACATGAAATAAGAAAGTTAAAATTAATAAATTACAATTGCTTAAAAAACAACATATTTTAATGCAGTATTAGAGACAGATATATTTTTAGTATAGACATTATTTATTTATATACCTATCAAATTATTGGTATCTAAATATAGGGTTATAATGGGTAACCATATGAATATTTTAATACAAATACCTACTCATTTTGTTTGCGATACTTTTAAAACATGGCTCGTTCCGCGCTACTGATCTTACAGACCACACGTCTGTGACTTACACCCACACACTGTGTGTAGACCTAACCCCAGTTGTCATACAATTTTTAATAAATATAATATTTTAAACGTAGACAGAGAAACCAACTGCTCCACTGTCTAAGATTAACTGTCTACGATTTTAAATATTACCACAATATTACTCCAAGACACTAGATTTCAGACCAATTATATTTTCAAATAAACTTTTTTTAAACTTCTTAAAAAAAGTTTAGAGTAAATATCAATAATTATAAGCTGTTGTTAAAAAAATAGGGTTTAAAAATGCAATAATTTATAAACATAGAAATAAAGACAAGTCCTGAAAACCCATTCGATTATTTTATTTCTTTTAATTTTGGTATAATAGTTAACAGGGAAACTTTAAGACAAAATTATAAAATTGTTATTTCTTGTAATACTTTTAAGTCATTAAGCACAATAGATTTTTATTTTTGTCTGAAAATATTCAACGCTAGGTATCAATTTAAATTTATTTATAAAGTACGAATATACTACATGGCAATTTTCATGTTACGCCGTAATGTTGGCTGAATTGGCCAGAGGTGTATCCTTCCGTTTTTTATCTCTGTTCTACATTTGATAAATAGATGCATCCTGCTCTCTCGCAAACCTGCACCCGCGCGTCCTTCAGTCCTCCGTTTTCTCGTGTCTCGTTCAATCAATGCCCTTTTCTGTGGGGTTGTAGTGCGGTGTGGAAGAGTTTCTAGTCTTAAAAAAATTCAAAAATTTGCAAAAGTGCGCCTGATAAAGGTAGTACTTCTTAATAATGGCTATTAACAAGAAAGAAATCGGGGAGATAGTAAAGAAATGCAAAATTTTACTCCTAGACGTCGAAGGGACTACAACGTCGATCAGCTTTGTTAAGGTAGGTCTTTAAAATTGGCCGGCCGGTGTTTTGTTGAAACATGTGATTTTTTCTGCTGTTGACAATTTTTGATTTACGATGAAAAAACATATGTTTTCTATAAATTTTGCACCGATTATCTAAGAACTTAATATAGGAATACTCTGCAAAATGGGCGCGTTTTCAGATTCGCAACATGGAGGACAAAATCAAAATGGTACCCTAATCTATAATTTTGTTCCTAATTCAGTGTTCTCATCTTATATTATCTACATTACTTCCAATTCAAATTAAAAGTTGAGGTTAGAAAAGGGGATTGTTTTACACAATATAATAAAAAAACGTGATAATTACGGCGTAATTTTTATATTTCGTGGTACTATCGATATTTTTTTATTTAATTTATTTAATAAAAAGGCTAAAATCATATTAGTAATAATAATAAAAGAAGTAACATTCTACGCCTACCGGCATAAACAGCTGTTCGATGCAGCTGGCTGTTAAAAAAATGTGGAACAGTTAACTGTCCTGTTTGAATAGGCGCTGTGGTCGTATATGCTCTCCTTTTTTCGCTCGTGTTGTTTGAATGAAAATAAGAGAGAGACGTCTATATTCATAAAACGTGTTTCGTCAGTGCGTTTGATACTCGCAAAGCTGTTGTCAAGACAATCATTCTTAATTTTTTTTACGTTGAGTGACTGTAACTTTTACTTTCAATTTCGCCGTTCTTCCGTTTATTATAAAAATACGAATGCTAACTGCATTTATTATTGGGTATTATATTTTGTACTAGATTTCCGCCCGCGGCTTCGCCCGCGTTTTCAAAGTAAAACCCGCATAGTTCCCGTTCCCGTGGGATTTCCGGGATAAAACCTATCCTATGTGTTAATCCAAGTTACCCTCTATATGTGTGCTAAATTTCATTGCAATCGGTTCAGTAGTTTTTACGTGAAAGAGTAACAAACATCCATACATCCATACTTACAAACTTTCGCCTTTATAATACTTAGTAGTACAACGATAAAGTGTTTCTTATATTTTGCTACTAATTTAATAATAATGATTTTAGTAACTAGGACAAATATTTTATTGATAAATATATAATTTATATCACATCATCTATAAAAACTAAAGAAATCATTATGTATGTGACATTGAAAAAAATAAAAATAAAAAAAAACTTATTAACAACAACTACCTAATACTTGATTAAGTAGTATTCAAGATTTTTGATACAATATATTCCTCTTTGCTTGCCAGCAGCTGAGATGGTGGTCAAGCGTTACCCTTATTTTCCTATAAATGCTATTGTGTCCCAATTTTTTGCAAAAATTATCTTTTAAACTCAAATTCAAAATCTTTATATTTACTCAGATTGTACCTAGTATTTAAATTTTCTTTTGAATTTTTATACAATATTGCCATTGTCAGGGAAGAGAGAACAGAAAACCATTAATTATAGTTAATCTTTTCAGTTCAGATAATTTCATAATTATTTTATCCTATGAAATAAGAATTTTAAACTGAAATTATTTTCTATAGCAATTGAAACTATTTATCATTATTAAACTCAAATTAAAACTCAAACAATTACTTATGCAAACTTCTTATAGAACCAGTTCTGAATCGTAATAACATACTTTTACCGTTTTCTACCAGTTGAAAAAACAGTTTTTACAGAAAACAACCGATTATATATGACAAGTTGTGTCCCCAAAGCAACATCAAGTTTTAGTTCATTTTTATATGCGCAAGCTTCCCCCACCACGCTACTTTTTGACCAAGAAGTTTGCCGGGCGCTATTAACTGTTATACATATATTCAGGGCATAGGCATAAGGGTATATGTATTTATTGGGTATTTATTTATTTAGAGAAAATGAAATTTTTCTGTTACTGTGTTAAAAGTAAAGTAATGTAAAAAGTTAAATTCAAACATAGTTGTGTAATATACATCTTATCTTGAAAGTTCATAGTACGATTTAAGATAAGTATGATTTAAGTGATAATGTAAAAATCAAATGTCTGTTTTTGTGTAACAATTGAATTGATGTAAAGATTAATTTTATAATATATTAGAAGTTATAAGCAGAAAGCTTTTTGAGTATAAATGTTTTCAAGGAAATGTACCTAATCATTTGATATCACCAAATTAAAGTTGATATAATTGGACATTGATAGCTAAACCACCACTCAGTTATACTTGTCCATTACTTTGTATGTACCTTAATTTTTCCATCACAATATATCATCACATAATTTTTGATATTCGCAAATTGTTTTTTTTTAGAAATGAATCAAGATAGCCAAGATAGGTACATATTGTATAGATGATTTTATTCTATAATGCAAGACCAATGACTATGAATGTTGCAGGATTTTGTCTTACTCAGCAAGAATGCAGTTATTGCTCTATTTTTTTTAAATAGTTACTTTATTTATTATTCACCATGACTGGGATATATTCATTTCACATGTTTCAGTTTTTCTTGAGAAATTTTTAAGTTGATTTAAGAATTTTCTTTACGGACAAGTATCAAATACGCCGATCCGTAAAGATCCGATTACAGCGATCAGCCTTGTTCCCACTGACGATTTGACGTTTCTCAGAACTTTTCTCTGGTCTAAACGGACTAAACCACTATTGATTGCTACCTAACAATAAGGCCACCGTTTGTACATATTTTCCTCTTATCTGTTCCTTACGTATCTCTATTTCTTTTGTGTGTGCACTATAGAAAGAATTAAATATGCAAAGAGTCTTTCTAATAAAAATATTTTTTTATTCAAAACTATTAGTATCAAAGTACAATTCCTGCCAGATTACGCATGGCCTACCAGTTTTTTTTTTCATTTAAGTACACTAATTCAAAGTCCTCGGGGAAAGGGGATTGGATTATATTATATAGAACATTAAACAGTGGATCCAATGTGTTCCGGTTTTCAGTGACGGGGTATAAGCGGGTATTTAGAATTCATACGCGACCATACAAGTATACCTACTGCATTGCCGCGCTTAGTCTTTGCATCAGATTAACAAATTAATAAAGAGGTCTGTTTCGTCTTTTAAATTTAACAGACACAGTTATGGTGATAATTATAAAATTTTTCTGGGGAAAATGAATTGTTTAAAGTTAAGCTAAGGCCTTTCGTCAAAGTTCTAAACCAATTTCTCGTTACGAGCTAAGTACAATGGCTGAATAGTGCTTCGAATTTGCGAGAGGGGTGGCTGGGATAGGGGAGCTATATTATGTTTTATTATCTAATATGTAAATGAAGTTGTTACTGTTATTCTTGAAAAAGAAATGTCCACTTCACGTAAAAATTACGAATAGAATCGTGAAAGAACCCCTTGTTATTTCAGACTGAATCCGTAGGTGACCGAACTGAACTTATCTCTTTTTGTTAAGTTAACAACAAAGGAATGCTGCAAGCCAGCCATTGTGAATTTATTTTGGTGAACGTTTTGCTGATCCTAAATCTATTTCGCAAAAGTTTCTGAACGATGGCATTTTTAAAGTTTGTAAAATTTTAAATTCAGAAATAGACTACTTTTTTTCCTTTTTTATGTTTTGTAACTAGTTAGTACCTTATGTATAATTTAAAATTTAATCATAAATGAGATGGACAATTTTTGAATTTCAATTGTTTAGATTAGATTTTCGATCTTCTTCTACCCTTATTCGTATTAAATGCCAAGTCATCAAGTGTTTAATTTTTACCAAGAGAAGTAATCTAAATATTCAGAGCATTCCATTGATCTACATTGTCTGGCTAGGCAGCCTAGCCGGTTTGGGTAGCGCCTTCGACGCAGTTCGTTCACCCAACGTTGTCTCATCGTAAATGCAGTTTCACTGTAGTGACGATATGTGAAAATGTTATTATCTCTTGTTTTTACAAGATGAAAACAATGTGAAACTAGATTTTTCTTATGTTGAAGAATTATATACAAAATTAATCGGAAATCGATTCATTTTAAGATTATGTCTCAAGTTCTAACTGATAAAAAATGTTGAAGTCGCCCTTATGATTTTTGAAACTCTTTTTATTCGAATTCGCGATGTTTAAGATCTTGGATGGTATGGATGGATGATGATCTTCTACACTATGGACTGAGCAGAAGTAGATAGGTAAGACTATGTTCTGTGGGTAAGACGAAGACAATAATATATAAGTGTTAATTTCTGTTAAACTTTGGAATTAATTAATAATACCTACATTAACCAAAGGGCCGATTGGACATCGAAAGAGGAGTAAGAAACTACTAGTATAATATAATACAAATTGTAGAAGTTTGAATATTGTTCAAAGAAAGGACATGTCCAAAATTATATGAACAAAAAACCCAGAATCGACAGGAATGAATTAATGTGTACCAATGAATTGACATTGAAGTATGTAAGTATGTATAATATAATGTTACCAAGGGGGCAACTCTGAAATCGTTATAAGTAAGAAATTCGTTTAAAAAAATTATATAAATAAGTTTACGTTATGTCATATTAAGCTTACAGGTGATAAGTGATTCCTTGAATTTTAGAAATCTTTGTCGAATAGTTTGTGCAGAATCTCATCACACAAGTAGGCATTTTTTCGATTGTTTTGCTTGCGCACACGAGACGTAAGTTGACAAGACGCAACCGAGTACAACGACGCTTCCGGAACGACTGATTAAAGTCGGGCCATTTGGCCCGAATTTAAGGTGCCAATTCATGAGCGCGTATAACGCTGAACGCATCTACGCCCTATTTCCTATATTATATCGTTGATTCTGGGTCTTTTTTTTGACACCTTTGTTAAAAAAATGAGGGTATCCTTCAATAGACACAGAAGTCATAACCGAAAAGTCAAAAGTGACATAAAACGTGCTGTCAGCGCATCATTTCATATCTAAAGGCGGAAACATACTTACGTGTCGTGGCGTGTCGTGACGCTTAATGTCGTGACGGTGAGTGTGCACACTATCGTGTCGTGTCGTGGCGTACTCTGGCGTTATTTCTGAACAGTACTTGACGAACCTTTGCAGCGTTCAAACATAAATAATGTTTTCTTCTGATTCGGATAGTGATTTTGATGAAGACCTTCAATTTCTCTTAGCTATGAAACTTCTTAAGAGCAAAAAAAAGAAAATAAGATACTGGGTTCACCCTATAAACAGAGGGAGACAAGACAAAGGTGAATTTCATCGTCTTGTTAAAGAACTGGAGAGTGACGATGATAAATGAGAAATCTATGAGATCGTCAGTCATTTTTAAAATTAAAATTTAATTCCCGCTAGATATTTGCGCCACGAGCCACGCGCCAGTATAGAAACACATTTTTCTGTTGTGCCGTGTCGCGCCATAACCCCCACCACCGCTCTGGCGCAATCGGTGGCGAGCAGTCCGCGCCACGACAGAACGCGTTGCGCCACGACACGACACGCAAATATGTCCCTAACCATATTAAATGTATGAAACCGATATGCTCCTGGCGCGCCACGACACGCCACGACACATAAGTATGTTTCCGCCTTAATTTATCGGTTTGCTATAATCTTAAATTCGTATTTAGTGGACGGAAAGGTTAAGTTTCACTTCAAAATATTTCCTAATAAAACTAAATAAAAATGAAATTCAATAGAGGCCGCGTTCCATCGTTACAATATTGTAATTATTGACTTGATTGAGTTACAATATTGTGCCCCTTAAGGAACATGAAACCGAAAGAGTAGAAGAAATTCGGTTGCTGAGACGGGATCTCGGCTGACCGAGAGGCTAGGCGTTGCCGCGGTACGACGTACGACGCGTCGTCGAATTCCGTCTCGTGGTCGAATTTCTTTTACTCTTTAAAAATTTCGCATTTATCTTTGCATTTGCCTGCTATAAAACGAATAATTAAATTGAAAATTAAACGAATTATTGCACAAAAAATATTGTAGGTATTTTCCGATAGCCGATAAAAAAGGAGAGTGGTAGCGTAACGCCATCCTTCTCCGTTGTGGCCTACAACCTGCCTTACAGACAAAAAGACATTAATAATAATAAAAAAAAACTTTTCAACTACATATTTATATCACGCAAGTTTTTGCACAGCTGATTAATACCGTGGAGTATTCACTTGACAGAAATACTTTATATACCTAAGCCATACTTTTCCGATGGTTCTATATGGTCGCCGTACCGTCGGATATAATTTATTTTTGTGTCTAAATACGTTATCAACTTCATGTCAATGCATTCTAAGAGAAATTTCTAAAAATGCATCACGAAGAGAATCTCGATTTTTTTAAACTTGTTTCTTTTCCAGGACAAATTATTCCCCTACGCCGAAGAGAACGTGAAGCAGTTCCTTGACAGTCAGTGGGAGACTGAGGACGTTAAGGAAGCCGTCGTCGCTCTGCGGAAGCTAGCACTTGAAGATCAGGAGAAGAGCGTGGAAGGCGTGGTTGCCATCCCTGGAGAGGTATTGATCCTTTTTGTCTTTACACCCACGAAATGTTATTCTTAATCTTAAACAATATTATTATAATACAAGTCTGTTTATAAAAATGCTGCGTCAAATGAGGTATTTTTTCTAAAGTTGTTCTCATATTTAATAGCATCTAAAACATTTTTTACAAACAAATCAACTTGTAGTATGTTAAAGGATCGATTTTATGCTAGGTTCAATTATTGTTGTATTAAAATATTTTTTTATAAGCCTATTAAAATAAGTATAATTAATTCTGCGATTTCAAGTTTTACAATCAATCATTTTTACAGGATGCCTCCAAGGAAGACCAAATTGAAGGTCTTGTGAACAACGTAAAATGGCAAATGTCATCGGACCGCAAAGTTGGCGCGCTAAAACAATTGCAAGGTTTGATCTGGAAGCAAGGGTATGACAAGGGCGATATTAAAGGACAGTGAGTAAACATTTTATATATTAATTATGTAAGTAATGTATTTGTGGTCGCAATACGACAATTTTCCTCTTAAAGCTGCTGTGCACAAATCACAGAAGCATACATTGTACAAATCTGAATTTTATACATAAACATAAAAATTGTTGTAAATGTCAGAACCTAGGTACACAAAAATAGTCTCATATGCTATTAATGTATGTAGGTACATTTTGTATTTTTAATTTATAACACGAATGTGTTGTGTTTTTCCCTGTGCACAGTAACACCAATTCTAAGTTCCAAAGAATATAGGCAATGAGCTCTTTGAATACTTTGAGTTTTTTTGTTATCTTGACAAAGCTTGCCGATGGAGAGAGTAGTAATTAATATTTATTCTAGATTTACAATGTAGTTTCCCAAACATAACTAATAAATTTCATGTACCATATCTGTGACACAACATCGCGCATTACGCTTCAAATTATTTTTTTTTTGGAAATAATTTCAAATGAGATTTCCTTTCCATTTCAGTGTCTATGATGACGTCATGCCAGCGCTCGACCAGTGGCACTCAGTCGATGGCCAGAAGGTTTACATTTATTCCTCAGGCTCGGTGCAAGCTCAAAAGCTCTTATTTGGACAATCACTGTCTGGTGACTTGCTGAAATTCATTGATGGTCACTTTGACACAGCTGTCGGTGCTAAACAGGAAGCCTCAAGTTATAAGGCGATCATCGAGAAAATTGGTTGCAGTGCTGATGATATTTTATTCCTCACTGATATTGTTAAAGGTATGAACTAGTCTATAACTTTAAAAAGAAATGAATTTGATGAATTTATTACATGTATGAATTGAATTGTACATTTATTTAAACTCAGTGTCTTGCAAATATACTTTACTAATTTAAACTTTACATTTGAATAATTTCACTTTTGTCACAACATTCATGTCCATATTATTTAAGCATCAACAGGAACGATTTAATTAAATGACTTACTAAACTTAAAATTTTAAGATCAATTTGAATGATATTTCATATTAGCACTACTAAAACAAGTAGATGAATGTGTTAAACAGGTTTCTTGTGTGATAGTATCTTGCGGGCATCCAAAAACCTCAAACAAGTCTAACATCTAGTCATCATGACATATTCTTTGTTTAACAATCTCACCAATAATGTACACAGAAGCGGAAGCAGCCCGCGAAGCAGGTCTCCACGTGGCCCTCGTGAGCCGAGAGGGCAATGCCTCTCTACCCGAGGAAGCAATCACCAGCTTCCCAGTAATCCAGACGTTCGCCCAGCTTACCGTCTCCAACAAACGCAAGACGGACCCACAGGTGCCATCCCGATGATCATACACAGTAGCCAGCTTTGCATGCACTATCTATTTATTGTATTGGCTGATTGAGGTTAGTATGCTGTAGATAGTGTGTTTGTTGTGAATATTAGAGATGCACCGAATATTCGGTTCCTATCCGGTATCCGGCTTATCCGGCCCTTTTTTACTATCCGGCCGGATACCGGATGGTAATGTACTATCAGGCCGGATACCGGATGGTAATGTACTATCAGGCCGGATACCGGATAGTAAACTTGGTAGATTTTATAAATAGAATCTAAATAAAGACACAGTTGTAATTGAAGCTTTTTATTATTTTTAACGAAATTGTTTCGTTCTGACTGACACGATAAAAGTGTCTCTACCAAGAACTGTGACCGCGCGAACGTTCACACGAAACAAGTCAAAACCTGCACGGCGCGGTCGGCGTGCCGGTGCGCGACACGCACCTACGAAACTCAAAATGCCGCCGGCCGAATATTCGGCGGCCGGATACCGAACATTCGGCTGGTGGTCAGGCCGAACATCCGGTATCCGGTATCCGGCCAAACCACTATTCGTTGCATCTCTAGTGAATATATATGGATGCAATACTTAAATAACCTTGATTAATGATTTTTTTCTAATGATAAATAAGTTGATGTTGATTTGGCTTTTGCCGTATTGCATTTATTAAAGACGCCAAGGCAAAAAAAAATCATGGTTGTCGTATATGCTGTGTCTAAATGAACAATTGATTACTAGTAGCATCTATACAGTACTCCCAAACTGATAATGCGCATAGAAATATTCGTCACTGTTCGGCAACTGTCATATTCCTCGAGCGTCCGAAGACGATATGTATATAGAGTGGTTAAATGTATTTTCTTCATGCATAGTTTAGTAGAATTATGAGTTTTGTGCTAAAAGAGATAAGTAACGAAATTTGTTTCGATAATTCCATGTAAATAAATAGCGAGTATAAGACACACGATTGCGAATATGTATTTGTTGGATTGATTTACTTGGAAAATTCTATACTTAGAACTATTAAAGTGTCTTACTGAAGCTGGTGTAATGATGGATGAATAGAAGGTTAAAATAACATAAAATTTATATTCGAAAAAAATTGTTTTCAAACACTGGTTTACATTTAAATCGTAGAAATCTAATCATTTAAATCTCAGTTCAAAAATATTTACAGTAGGTACTGATCATTCCAAGATAATATTATTAAAATTACAATAAATTAATCAGAATCAGGAATTATCTCTATTTCTGACATCATAGATTGATCAGAACTTTCATTATGATCTTATTCATTTTCACTTTCAACTTTGAAAACAAAACCAAGAAGGGTATGTAACAGCAGCTCTATATAATTCCACACAGAGAGAATACGTGCGGTCACCGCCAATATATAAAGACGACTTAGGGATTTTTGACTGATAGGCTACCCTCACCTACCGCCCGAATTGTTTTTGGTTGTGTATGACTGTTAATTGACTCCTATTTCTTTCGAACAAGGTACAAAATGCAAGTGCATTGTTTAGGGCTCTTCCGATTCAATGATTCGGGTGTTTCTGGAAATACGACAATTAGCGAAGATCTGCATGCGCATTATTAATTTGGGAGTACTGTATATGTTTTCAAATGGTCAATGAATACTTCAAGATTTTGTTTTAATGGTTATATAGTTTCATATTGATTTTGGTCCATATTTATTCACTTGTGTATATTATTGGTGGTGGTTCATAAATTGTTACCTCTCCTTATATTACAGTCTAATAATTATATATAGTAGATACTTTGTTGTAGATATTTTAGAATTATCTGTTGCATTTATGTTATTGTTTGTTATTGAATACAGTGCTGTTGAAATTTGTATTTAATATATGATGTATAAATAAACTGTTTTTCAAAATATTATTGATATTTCTTTGTTTTGCTCATACTCACAACCAAATAAAACAGTGAAATAGTAGAGAAATTTGATAATTGTTATTTCAATTAAAAGTCTGCCTGTGCCTATGTCTGTTAATGCCTGAGAATAATAGTATATTTAGCATTCTGATTTTTTAAACCATTTATAAAATATCAAATTATTATGGGTTCTGATTTACTTCGGTAATTTTCTTCAAATAAATAATTTCAAAATAAAAGTATACACTTCCTATTTAGCAAAAATTTAGGACTGGAAGTCGTGAAAAGATTTTAAAGTATCACCAAAGTTTTGATGAATTAACAAATCCTTGCCAAGATTTTTATTGCAAGAAACGAGCGCGAGGCAAGTAAACATACTACAAGACTAGCAAAACCAAACCATACCAACCCAAAAAATACCAACTGTAGAGAATAAGTGTAGAAAGATCACACAGCAATAATTGTTTGTATTCCTGCAAGATATCAGTCTGTCTAATATTCAAAAAAAACAAACTCTTCAGCTTTATAATATTAGTATAGATGCGAGTATTATTCGTGTTAATGCAAATACAAGAAAATACTGAGCTTATATTTTGTAAAAAAATCACAACGAAAAATATTAACGGTTTCTCGCGCTTATTTAAAACCAGACAATTGTGTACATAATTAATTGAACCTATTAAAAAAAACTACTGTAATTGATTTCCTTGTCTTAAATAAATTGCCATAAATTCTTGCGTTCAATTTTTACCAATAAAGTATTTTAGTAGGATTTTATATAATATAGATATTTTATATTTTTCAGGATGAACAACCCGCAAAAGTACCTAAAACTGACATTCCTGAGACGTCGGAAACGAAAGAAGCACCAGAGAAGGTTGATAAAGAGGCAGAAAAAATGGAAGTAGATGATGCACCTATTGAAGATGCTAAAAGCAAAAAGACTGAAGAAGCCACCATTGAAACCACAATCGAAGAAGTTACAGATTCAAAAGATCTTGGTGCCCCAGTGTGTGACATCGAACCTATCGTAACAGAAGCTAATGCCGATAAACCTGAAGAAAATAAAGATGCTGATAAAATGGAAACAGAAAATGTTAATGGTAATAATGAATCTGTAAAGGCAAATGTAGATGAGGTGGACAAAGAGAAAGTTGAAACAAAAGATCTAAAGGAGGAAAAGGTACCAATGGAGACAGCTGATGTGCCAAAGGATCAGTCTGAAGTAAAAAAAGACAGTGGACCTGTTGCCGAAGAAACTCCGCCTACTGTTATCACAGAAATAGAGGAAATAACAAATGATAAGGAAGACCTGTCTGAAGTTGCCGAAATAATAGATGACTTAGAACCTGTTGTTGAAGAACCCGCAATTGCCACTGATTTGGAAGATCTACAAAATGTTGGAGACGAATTAGAAAAGGAATGCGATGAAATATTGTCTAAAGTGCAGGATGTAACAAATCTGGATAACATTAATGTCAAACCTTTATTAAATACTATTGCAGAAGATCCGATGGAGGTTGAAAATGAAGTTTCAAATGATGTTGAAAAGTTACGGGATGCAGAAGCGGCACCTGAAGATGTTAAACCGTCCGAGGCTCCAAATGACGAGGAAACCAAAGCAGTACCATATGTGAATAATAAGTGTGAAACAAAAGCAGAACTAAAGGAAATGCCAAGTACAACTATAAGTGATGCCACAACCGAGACTAGTTCGCAAGAAACAAATTCTGATGCGGAAAAATTAGACAGCCCTATCGAAACTAAGCAAGATGAAGCTAAAGAGGGGGACAAATCGGAAGTAACGGAAACGAAACAGTTAGAAGTAGAAAATAATAAAGAAAGCGCTGAAAACTCTGTAGATACGACAAAAACGAATGAAGTTGCCACCTGTGAGAATGAAAAAGTATCGGAAACGAATAATACGGACAAGAAAACGGAATCGAAAGAAACGAGCGTCGAAAACAAAACTGAATCGGCTTCTGAAGAAAAACAACTGAACGGGGATGCAAAAAACGGTAAACCAGAAGCAGTTAATCAGAATGGAGTAGAAAATAAAGAAACTGAAATTAGTGCTAGATTATCAGCGGAAAATGGTAAAGCGGTGAACGGTTCCAACGGTGACGCGAATGATTCGGAGAAGGGACAAGGTGACAGTAAGGTGGAGGACGTGGAGATCAAAGTGAAAACCCTCGCGGCGGAGGAGCCGCGCCCAGACCCCATAGAGCAGGCGACGGAGGCGTAAAATACTTGTAAGTTTTAGTTTTATTACTTAAATAAACCTAATCGTCGATTTAGGAAATTTGTTTCTGTAGAGAAGAGAAGTAGAATGATAGTGGATGTTTAGACCTTAATAATTTAAATTGCAGAACAATAATTAATATATTATATAGATAACTTTTCCTAAAATAAAAGCCAAAATAAAACGCAAATAATGCAAATAGATCATAGTTATAAGAAATTCGGTTCTTCATTATAGTACTTTGTTTACAAACAAGTAATTTCTAGAATTTATTGTTATAAAAAGGATTGCATTGTTATAAAAATATCCGTATATCTCCTAACAATTTTTAAGAGCAATGTTACTTATATAAATATGTATGCAATTATGTGACTAGGCTTACTTATATTGTCATTTTTATAATGACAATATTCATTGTATGTGTATAGGAATTTTAATCTAATACTATAACTCTAACATAAATAATCGTGTGTTACAGAAGCGGGATTGATTGGGATCGTTGTGCGTCGTAGTGTTGGCTCACATCACACGAATGACAAGACTGAGGCTGCTTCCACGCTAATAACATCACTCCCTAATTATATTTGTATCATTACAACTCCATTGTGTACTGTGCGGTGACGATTTTGTATATTGCCGGCTGAAAATTTAAAAACGTAATAAAACTACAGCTACGATACGCGCGGGCCAACATCTTTATAAAAACTAATTGAAAACAAACTGCCTATGCTTCTGACATTTTTACATTGACCAGTGTGTTTTTTAAACTTATTACCGAATCACATTTTGATGGGCTAGCATAGAAGCGTTGTTTTCAATTAATTTTTTCATTCTATCCCATATTATTCTTAAAAATATTTTAAGAATTAGTTTTAGGCAAAATACCGATTCCCCTTTTAGAGACATCGTTATACGAATAGGCGTACATTTTAATTAAATTATAAGCGAGTATTTTTAACTAATAAGCGTCGTTTACGCACAGTTTGATTAGTTTCTACTCGGCTGAAAGAAAATCTCGGTAAGAATCTCTTGACGGTTTGTAATAATAATTTTTCCTATTGCAAATTTATAGTCCTAGAATTAGATATGCAAAATTTTTATCTCTGTGTCAAATTGTTGATAGCTGCCAATACGATGATAAAGTCCTAAGTAATGAGCCGCGTACTTTATAAGACTAATTAAGTGTTAAGAATAATTTGAACGCTGTCCCTTCAGTTACCGGTAGTGTACATGATATGTCACTGCTTTACGTATTTTACTAACATAAGAATAATTCGTAAGTATTAACCGTATTGTGATCTTGGATATCGTATCGTATATATGACAGGATTTTGGTGATATTTTGTAACACTGCCAAATCACTTGCCCCCTTTCTTTGGCGTCAGATTACAATTCCTATGTGATATTGAAAACAAGACTGTATTTTTATAAGTAATGTCGATACATTGGGCTGTGTATAATCGGAATTCGGTTGCGGTGAGGACGACAAGTGATCCTATTTGTGCGGGAAACAATCTTCCATGTAAACAATACTCTTGAAAATTATTTGTGCGAATCAATTGATGTTCCTTCGTTTCGATACGGCAATGTATCTAAGTTTTATCATATCAATTTTGTAAGATAGGTATTTGTATATATGGTTAGTGTATTTCTTTCAGAGGAAGATGGTTTGTCATTGGTATTAGGATAATAATGAAGTTTAGTTAAATCCTTGAGTTGTGCTAGTTTGCCTCAGCTATTTGAGAGTGACAGGCATATTTCTAATGCGAAGTTTAATAATGATATGGGTGTGTAAAACACAAAGTCACAAGTGGCCAAGTTTTACGGTGAATTGACGAATTTTGAAGAATTTTACTTATTGTATGTGGGAGTTGCCAAACTGAACTAGTCAAGGTGTGCTTAGAATCTCGAGATTGAAGTGGGTGTGAGCCTCGTATGGACTGGGAATAATTTTCCTCTATTTTTCACAACTACGGTACTATTCGTATTTTCTTTTGTATTAATTTAATTATAAGTTCTAAATTTATGTTCCTTTTTAGTTTTAAGGTTAAGACGGATCATTCTAAGTTGTAATCTGACATCAAATGAGAGACCAAGTTCCTTCTTTTAGACTGATTTTTTTTTATTATACCATATTTAGTCTCGCGTCAGTCCATATATCTCAAAGACCTGAATTTTGCGCGTAACAATATAATAATAATTATTATAATATGTATTTTTTTCTACGATGCTATTTGAGATATTGATGAGAGAAGCTTAAATAATAATTAAGTACCCATTCAATTATTTGGTTATGGTTCCCTTGTGTTGTGTATAAATGAACGTGATGTTTTCAATTTGATCAAAATGTATTAGTTTTAATTATCACCACTGATGACGTTGAAATATAATGGATGTAGAATTTCTCATTGGTTTTTTATTTTAATTTTTCCCTGAAAGTATTTTTCTATAAACCATTACTTAAGCAATATGCTTAATTGTTAATTTTAAGTCATCATCAGATTCACGATCGTCGTTATCCAATTAAATAAATAACTTTTCAATAAATTCGATCCTATTTCTGTCCAGGGACAGAAATAGGTTGTATTAACAACAGTCAACAATCAAATACCTATCATAATGCCTATACTAATATTATAAAGCTGAAGAGTTTGTTTGTTTGTTTGAACGCGCTAATCTCAAGAACGGTGGTCCGATTTGAAAAATTATTTCGGTGTTGGATAGCCCATTTATCGATGCCATCGGCTATATGTCATCACGCTAAGACCAACAGGAGCGGAGCCATGCGGGTGAAACCGCGGGACGCAGCTAGTATTATATAATTTTGATTTAATTTTATGAAATTACTTTGAAAATGCCTATGATACACTAATGTGTAAAATTGTATTCTTCCCAATTAAGGAAACGCCAAAGATGCATGGTATTTTCCTAGAGAAACCCTAGCTATGTATCGGCCAGCATCAGTTACAATTCCAAGTAATAATAATAATTATCAACATACTTAGTTTTATTGCCGCTAATGAGAGAATTAAAAATTATTTGGTGCTCCTAATAATAAGTCGTTCAGTTTATATTTTAAATCTTAATCTTTCGCCCTAAAAGTTTCCTACTTTAGAAATTACAAAAATCTTATTGTTTTTGCTATATCGTAAATGAACTATTTTGCACGGTCTACATGGATAGTTTATAAAGGTAATTTGATCATGATTGCATTCATAATTTTAACTACATAAGTAGGTAGTGAAAAAGTTAAATTTAAATGTTCACTTAAACTTACAGGGCCCAAAAGGTTAAGCTACACTACTAAAATATAAAATCTTATAACTACTAAACCGTTCTTTTTTTTATTTCAACTTTCAAGCATATTATTTTTTCCTATAAAGTGGTCAATGGTAGATAAGCCATAACATATATTTCTATTTTCTAGATGAATTTAAACGCAACACATATATTCTATGAAGTTTTTGGAAAACCCTTTTACTTATAAATAAACAATAGATTCTAGAATATTATATTATTAGATTTGAATTAGTATAGGATTGGATCAGTATGAACAGTATGAACATGTTTATAGCATGTAAAATGATTGGATATTATTCCCGCAATGCCGCCAATAAAGGCCGGACGTTGGCTGACGTCAGGATTCCTGCGTTCGCGCTCCGTCTTGTGAATCACGCAGCGATGTGTCACCGCCGCCGGTCGCCAGCGAGTAAGTACCGCCACTCGGCCGCGCTTTACGATCCACAGTCCACTCCTATTGAGATAATAAGTTCTTAGAATGAACTGTTTCGCTTATACGAACGGCAATATTCATGAATTATAAGGTTACCACAAGGCTTCGCTAGTAAATTTATAACTATACGCATTATTTGTGTGTCAATTTACGAATACTTTGAGGGTCAGTTTGTCCTGCTGTACGGCTACATAGCTGTGGAATTGAATTGGACACAGATAACCGCGTTTTGCTGGTAGGTACTGTGTGGCGGTTTATTTCTGTTAATACGATTTGGAATTCTCCTGGTTATAAGGCACAACGTGAAATGTTCATCAATGTTTTAAGCACAATTTGCATATTCGATAGATTATGTAGTCACGGGCATTTTGTATGTATTATAATTTATATTCCTATGTTAAATTAATGAAACAAACAAATACGATCAATATAATTGTGATATAATTTACCTTGGTTGAACGGGATCATAAGTAGGTCCATAGAGGGCGCCACCTTATTTGAATAATATATGTACACAAATTTTGATATTGTTTTTACTATGCATATAAGTAGAAGAAAAATGTTATTTGGCACTAAATCTCAAAAAGTTTTCACAAAAAGCCACAAAGCAAAAGGTGTGTTGATTTCTGATCCTTGTAATGATTTTTGGCGATAGCAAACGTAAGATCAAACACTTAATACCAAAGAAGTATACAAAGCCATAAACATATCATATGTATCTACTTACATTACTATGATGTCACATGCGTTGAGCTTGAGAGTAGTAATTATTAGGTAGTTCAATAAAGAAACGAATCTTCAATGGCGGCCAAAGCTGACTTTGACAGATGGTAGGATCAGCAAAAAAGAAAATAAAAATAACGTAAATTGATAATTATTTCATTAATTATTTCAAATTGTTTGTTGACAAACTTTTTTGTTATTGTATTAGTGTATTTATATGAATTATCATATTTACGTATACAGAATGTAATAAAATCCCCATAATACTTGTAATAAGCCCATAAAACTGAACAACTTTTCCCAAAGAACATATTTTGTCAAATTCCAATAAAACATTATTTACTTTCGCAAATGCATAATTGTCATTGTAAATTTATGATAAAAACTATTATAGGGAAAATCAAATACATTTTAGTGATTTTATTTTTCCCTTTTTTTTTTGCATACCGTACGGCCGTGTGTGAGCGAGAGGGAATGATAAGCGCCGCCATTGAAGATTCGTTTCTTTAAAGAACTGACTAATACCTAACATCTGCACCGAAGTGCATTATGGCCTGAACCCTCATAGGAGGATGATGATGATAATGACGACGTTAGGTAAAATATAAAAATTAGACAACGATTTGTCATGTCAGTATACCTACCCATGTACCAATGTATAATGTACCTACTCGTAATGCACTACTTTAATCTAAACGAATGAAACCTTATAAATCCTACCTCTTGTATCCTATATACTATGTAGTTGTAATTCAAAGAGTCGATATTAATTAGTTCACTGCTTTATACTTTGATATTACTTCTGTTGCTATGTGAATCTTTCATCAATCCTATCCACAATCCTATCCAACTATTGAGATTAATTATAATACCTGTAGCAGTAACTTTACTTTAATTTGCTCCAGTATAGTTTCCGAGTTTATACAATCTACTAGCTTTCCTCCCGTGGCTTCGCTCGCGTGCTCTTCGTGACACGTAACGAATTTCTAAATTCCATCCCCTATTTTAATGATCGGTAGACTTTTTACTTTCCTAAGTTTTAAGCCTATTTCTATTCCAAGCTTTATCAAAATTGATAAAGTAGCTTAGGCGTATGAGTAGAACACACATAAACGTACAGAGCTACTTTTAAATTTATCATACCTATATAATTTTTGTTTGTCGTCCTTAAGAGCAGATTTTACCACTGAATATTTCATAAAATTAAAACACAATTTATGAATGATTTAAAATACTCGGAAAATATATTTTAATTAAAAACATTATATACGAAAGTAGGTACTTACTACTTAGGTGTCTATATAATACAGTAAAATATTATATTTGTTTCTACATGTCTAAATCTATAAAAGGAAGTATCTTCCCTTAGTTACAGTCCTTATAAAGAACAGTTGATTAGAATTTATTGATTTTTCGTTTCGTTTTCGATTAAGTCTGCTTTTGATCATAAGTAGGTATAATTTGATAAAAATGATACCAGGGCGAACCCAAGGCAAACAGCTAGTAAGTTATAAGTATTAATATAGTAAATTATACACAATATTAAAAGTCTACAGGTCATATCACGATATTCAGAACTCTTATATAACTCAGACAATAATTAGTTAATAATTACTTCTAGTTGGAAACGATATGACGTCACATCCACGTGCCACCAAAGGTTTCAGTTATGTCATACTCGTAGCGTATTTTATATAATTGTTTTGCAATATACATAATTTCGCCTTGGATACTGAAAAAATGTACATATTATTACAGTTATAGTTAGTGTATTTAGGAAGAAGCTTCACTTTTCGCTTAAAAGTTTCCTAAAAAGATAATTTTTTCATCCCTCCCTGTTGAAAATTATCAAGGCTGTATTGCTAGTTAAGAGGACCATAAAAAGCCGTTGCTCCACTATTTTAAAAGTATTGAATCAGAAAAAAGTAGAAAAAGTAGTTAATACATGAAAAGGAAGATAATGCTGATAATAATTTATCCCTATACTTAGGTAGAGCCTGATATAGGTAACCAATTTAGTATAGATACAGTTTATGAAGTTTAATTCGATGAGAATAATGAAAAATACTAATCTTAATTAATTTTATAAGCATATTTAATATAGAATATTTTACGCTCATAAACTTATTAAATGTACTTTCCTGTTATATTAAAACATGAAAGGAACTTTATATACTCTAAAACAGAAGGCTTAGATTATATTTTAGACTTCTGTTTTACTACAAAATGTTATACATGTGTTATAGATGGCTTAAGAATCTCAAAAATTCCGTGAGCATTATTCTGGACTAAAGGTTTATTGAACACCTAGCGCGCTACTTCGATTTTAAATTGACTCTTCTAATGATTTTTTTTAATAAACAATTATCAGTCTAGTAGAAATAGGGAAAAATCGTGTCTTGTTTAGATGCGACTTTTTTTATTTTCTGGTTGATTGTTGTTATCCTTGGTCGTAGCCTAGTATACTGCAGTTAATAAAATACTAACTGCCTATGATATATAAAGAAAGAAAGAAGAAATTTTATGCTATATTAGCACTATATTAGTATGTCACATTAGAAGATTATTGATTACATAATGACATACAATTTATATTAACAAAAATTACCTACCGTAAAAAGTTGTGCTTTTGCACATCTATTCCCTCTACTTTTTATGCTCAAGAATCAATGTAATTACGAGCATAGTTCATTGAACATGTATTATTAGTAACTACTTAATCGTAACCGCCATTTAAAATAGTCCTTCAAAAACTATGAAGTAAATAAACGTAGTAAAACCTCTTTACAAATACACAATGTTAACAAACATTGCCTAAGGTTTTTTGCTAACTGAAATTGAATGAAGTGTAAACTGGCCGGCTATTCAGCTCGGTCTGGCTGGATTCCCACGATTTTTTCAGTATTTTTGGCAGAGTACGATAAGTACTACCTTACTTCATGTAAAATTTTATTAATGTCTGTTACGTTCATCGCTTGGTTTTGCGGAAACTTTTCAATCAGCTTTTTTCTGAACTTTTCTGTTGCGATTTTTTGAGTGTGTTGCAAAATTTATAAATACTGAGTTTGAGTATTGTAAAGTATATTGTATTTTAGGTTTAAAACTTTTTCTTTCGATTATAAATTGTAAGGTACATGTAAAAATAAATGTTTAACTAGGGAAACTGGTTCCGTACTTACAGAGCTTACAAAAGCTAGAGCCATGAAATTTTGATAATGGGTTCCCTTTATGACGTAGATACCTATTAAGGAAGGATTTTTCGATATTCTACTTCCAATTCGCTTCGATAGGAATGGTATATTGTTTGGAATGTGATGATTTTGAAGGATATAAAAATAGCGAATAGCTTGGAATATCAATAATAGATTTCTAATATGTACCTACATATTTTGATAAGAAAGTTAAAAACTAAAACTGTATACGGATCTACATGATTTAATATTTTCTAAACGTAATAAATTTTAATTAATACTAATTATACTATAAGATTATATAAATGAGATATATCTATATACATACGTACCTTCCATAAATGTCATGCAGTCCCTTAAAAGTTTAAAAAAGTAGTTGCAGATATTTTGCATACTCAATACTATAGTTTTACGTAGATACCATCTCATCGAATTCTTTATTTAATAGGTATTTAAAGTAAGAGAAGCCAGTCGGGCCAGCCATGGAGTATGGAGCAACCGGTAGCGTTGAGACTCGTATTTTTATGTAACTCGTTACCGCTCCGTTGCGCCATGCACTCCGCTAGCTATACGATATAGTATATTACCTATATTGTTTAATTGATTCTATAAATAGATATAAGCTTTTAGTTTTGTCTAAAAATTTGCATGACTCTCAAGCCTTTGAATATATTTGAGTGCATTTATTTTTATTTTGCATTATTACTTCAATATCCTAAAAATAAAATTTATCTGTGTCAACACTCAACAAGGGCAAAGGGTTCGTACCTACTTGTTAATTTTTTAAACGTACTATTTACTAAACAAATTAATAAAACATAGATTTACCACTTGTCCACCTGTCATTTTATGAGAAATGCCGAAGAATCAGTTTCTTTTGAAATGAACATATTCCTCACTACTTGTCGTAAAAATGTTCACTTTCCATTGCACATAACGAAGACAATTTGGAGATGATCTAATATCAAACAAATGTTATCTAAAATTTGCATCAGTGTCTCACCATCTGCGTTTCATAAACACAATACATATACCTACTTATTTGTATAGGTAAATATATTTCAGTACTTATAGGTATTTTGACTAGAAATTAAAGTGTGGTTGGGTTATTATTAGATACAATATTTAAATTTTCGGTAAACACTATCCGATGGAACAAAATGTGTTACATCCTAAAAAGAAACAATTATAAAATTTATCAGTAACCGTACATAAATCGAGCAGAGAAAAGAAAATTATTAAAAAAACATTATGAATCGTGCTATAAATCTAAAATGTTAAAGTAAGAACTGGCTTCGGTGTGAACATCCCTTTTACCCTTGGACTGGCTGGTGGCCGGCGCCCCCGTACTGCGACCCTTTGCCCTTCGTCCCTCGCCTACCCACCCTCTACGTAGCACTAGACTGCTATCTGCTATAAATCAGATCACTGTTTGTAAGGAATATTGTATGTTATGTAGGAATTCTTTGTAATAATTTATTATTATAGATGCTAAAGTTAAGGTGGATAGATGTTTGTGACGCGAGCGACGAGCATGCCAGAACGATTGAAGAATTGTGCCGAAGAAAAATATTTATTCCTGAAAAACTTGACGACTTTATTTGTTTGCAGGGAACCTTGAGGGAAATGCCAGATAATTTTGAAGCTCGTGTGGTATTCGGGGGATTATTTTTCCG
>CAJQZM010040592.1:0-26604 GCA_907164665.1 Colias nastes | reverse complement strand
TCCCGCTTCGCTTCCGCTATGAGGAGCGTGCCGTTCGATGACGTCACGCCTTCGGGAAGCGCGTCTGAGTCGTTCTGGAATTGATTATTTTTCAAGTTTATCTACTGCTTCTTTTTTTTCTACTACTGATTCAGATTTTTTATAGTTGCTTTGTTTGTATGGTATTTCCTTGAAATTAAAAATGAACAATTTTTAAGTCGGTTGGTAAACTCTTTTCCCCTTTGCTTTGCGCTTTTTAATTTACAGGTACTATTTTATTTTATAAATTGGCTTTTAACAAATAATAGATGTGTTATTTTATAGGATTTTACTGAACTACGATAAGCTAGATGTACTAATACGTCTGTCACGTCTAATATTTTTTTTGGAGTATTCCTTGATATATTCCGACACAGATGTTTATTTCGAATGAGTAGTTATTTCATCATTATTATGATATATTATGTAGTTACATATGTTGTAAAAATAAAATGTAATATGATAAATTAAGCGATTTTCTTGCCAGTTCTTCTCCATAGATACTGCTTTCCGAATCGGTAATGTTAAAAATATGTTATGACGATTCAAAAGTGCTTCTAGAAGAAGTCTAATTGAATGAATAAATGTTTGAGTTAAAGTTAAGTTCTCTTACCAAAAACCATTGCACCGTGGGAGCGACACCACCAGCCACCTTACAGTGGATCTTGCCGACTCCGTTTAACTCTAATTTCTTGTTATATGGCGCCGGTTCGAAGTGAAGCTCGCCATCTGATGATGGAATAAAGCAATTACATCTATACTTAATATTATAAAACTGAAGAGTTTGTTTGTTTGAACGCGCTAATCTCGGGAACTAC
This sequence comes from Colias nastes, assembly GCA_907164665.1. NCBI lineage: Eukaryota > Metazoa > Arthropoda > Insecta > Lepidoptera > Pieridae > Colias > Colias nastes. The sequence continues at coordinate 25,768 of CAJQZM010040592.1, read as the reverse complement.
TGGTCCGATTTGTTTTTTGTTTGTTTGATTTATCGAGGAAGGCTATATATAAGCTACATATCATCTCGCTAAGAACAACAGGAGCGGAGCACTGCGGGTAAAACCGCAGAGCACAGCTAGTAAAGTTATATTTTTACTGCTTAGTTTCTTAGTCAGTTTACCATGACGTGTACGAATACATTAATGATATTATGATAATTGAATAGAAAATCAGAAACTAACATGAATCAGATTAAATATTTTTTGTATTCCACAATATAGTCTTAAACCTTCTCTTCTTCTATCATCCCAATGCTAACAAAGCAGATACGAATAAGAGATGGCGTATGTCATTTTCTATATAGAATCGGGTGAAGCCAGTGTATCTCCTCTTTAATTGTAATAAACTCAAACGTAATTATTAGAGACAAAGATAATTTGAAAATAGACAATGCGTTTACGAAATACAACTTTGCTTACAAAAAAATGTGTGTGTGTACTAGTGTACACACGTAAGAAGTGAAACTTCTTTATGACCTTATTTTTCAAAAAACATTAACTATATGCAACTTTACAGATATACGTCGAATCACGCGTGGTAGGGATAAGAAAAAGATGGCGCGTAACCGAAAAATGTCACGCGTAACGAAAAAATGTTACACTAAATTTTTTTCCAACCCCGATAAAGAAGTTTCACTTCAATAATGTTATCTTCAATGATATTATCGACAAAGTAGGCTATTAACTACTCCTAGCTTCTTTTTAATCATGGACAATACATGTATACAGAAGAAAACATAAATTTAACATACCAGTAGCCGCGCGATGTCTTCTCGTCTTATGAGCATGTATCTTGTGCGCCAAATGATGAGCTGCATCTGGAAAAACGGAAATATAACCTGTTTAATTTCATATCTATGCTTTATACCAATTGGAAAGATTTGTTGGGTTGGTTGAACGCGTTAATCTCAGGAACTACGGATCCGATTTGGAAAATGATTTCAGTGTTTGATAGCCCATTTATCGAGGAAGGCTATATAGTATATATAGGGTTGCCAGATGGCCGGGATTTCCGGGATTGTCCCGGAATTTTGCGTGCTGTCCCGTGTCCAGTAATTTTACTTTGCTGTCCCGGAATGAAAAATTACTAGTTTTTTACAAAGTTACTACGGCTGCAAAAGTCAAATCCAACATAGCGTTCTCGCGCTGCGTTAGGTGAGCGAGGGCAGGGGTGAGCCGTGAGCGGCTCGCTTCGCTCGACGAGTCGCCATCCGCACTCTATTAGTTTTTTTTTATTAGATAATAAATGATATTATCTACCAAAGTTTTAATAGGTAATCGTTATAAAGTTCTCAATATTTGTTCTATATTTTATTTATGTTACAAAATACCTGATGTTGATTTTCTATCAAAGTTTAATTGATATGTTATAGTCAAACACCGAAGCTCGGGCACTCGTAGGTTAGACTGGTCAATCCTCTGACATTATGACTTGGTCAAAACCCAAATAAATGTAATATTTCGTCCTTTTACTAAACAATTTTCGTCAAACCTGGGAGAAACTTATTTGTAAAGTAATTTAAAAGGAAAAATTATAATTTTTCTGACTGGGTGAGGTATTGATTTTAATGTTTATTGTTTATATAAAAAATTAGATCGACGACTGACCGAGTTTTGCAGATGTTAGTGAACTTAGCAGATCAATGTCCAGCAGATCAAAAAAAAATGTGAGTTCTTATCGCATACAGTCGAGTTCTACAGTTCCTGATACTTTTTAGAAATGATCTGCCAACTTCCCGTAGCAGATCATTTTTAGCAGATAAAAAAAATGTGAGTTCTTAGAAAAGAGATGCACATCCCTGGTGCGCCGTGTGCGGGACAGTCGCTTCTAGAATTGACCAAACCAAAACAGAACAATTTACGGTTGACGTTTGACTGAAAAGTTAAGAGCGGTTAAGGAGCTCCTAGGTTTGAGTAAAAATACTTCAGACAAAGGGCGAAATTCAAATGTGTTTCGAGGATTGCCCGATGGCTTTTGCCAAACATAAGATAAACCAGTCCTTTCGCGAAGAAATTATGTTTCGGGATTTGACTATAACAGATAACTGAAAGAGTAAGTATCTCAGTTTCTATTTAAAGTTCATTTGTCATATTTAGGCCTAAAAAGTTACTTAGAAAAGTTGAATTACAATTTTTGTATTTGACAGTTTAAGAAAGTAATTAAAAAAATTTTTTTAAAGTGAAACTTTTATTACATCGTCTCAAACTTTTTGGTCTGTGTAGCGCATGTCGCGTGACGCACGATACGTACGATAATTATCGTACAAAATAATACGATAATTTTTAGTTAAATGTCTATAGTGTGAAAAAAAGTTTCACTTTTACCGTGGTTTCATAAAACCACACAACATTTTTTCTAAAAAAAGTTTTTTTTTTATCAACCAATTATACTTCTCGGTAATTCTTACTTTGTTTAGCCTTGGACCAAAGACCAATACTCTGATTCCGTTCGGGGCCCCAGAAATGTCCCGGAAATGATCAGCCTGGATCTGGCAACCCTAAGTATATACCATCACACTAAGGCCAATAGGAGAGTTGCAATGGGGGTAAAACAACGGGGCGCAGCGTACAACATATTATGTCTTCAAGAGGAGAGTGAACAGGTACATTCTAGGGAAACGCGCTCTATCTAAGTATCTAGGCCACATCTCAGCTTACCATCAGGCGAGATTGTGGCCAAGCGCTCCCCTATTGTACAATGAACAAAAAAAAAAGTTGAAGTTTCAAAGAGCTTATATCAGGTTCAGGTATCATCACTAAAGGTTCGTTTTTTGTATTTCATAGCTTAGCATCAATAATAAATATTGCAGGAACGGGAAAAATACCTATTTCTTTTGAAGATGAATTTGCGTCGGTCGTGCTTTAGCTAGTCTGTAGATGATATACACATTTAAAAATTCATTATAGTGTTTCATCAATAAAATTGAAGCGTAGCGAAAAAATATATTCCTAATAATGTACATTATCATACAAGTTTCGTTCTAGACAATCTTGGGAACGAAAAAACTACCTCGCAAGTTTCAATAAAACAAATCCCAAAATAGACCCAGTACACACGGACAAACGGTTAAACAACCGGCCAGTGTAAACCGGGCCTAATGTAATTGATAAACACACACTGTCGGTGATTTCAAAGGATCTATTCTTGGAGTGAAGATCTTCTTTTATCTTTACTTAAATAAACTTGCTGCTCCCGGTTTCGGCTGGTGAGGATCGATTTTAACCGATTGTGTTGTGGAGGGTTATGTTTTACTAGCATGTAGATTGTAAGTGTCTCTGTGGCGTAAATTATTTGTAGTGTCCGACCGAAAGTTCGGTTTCGGTTTCGGTTTCGGTTGAGTTTCGGCCAAAAATCAAGTTTCGGCCGCAGTTTCGGTTTCGGCCAGAATCGGCCGAAACTTTTGCCGAAACCGAAACTTATTTCGCAAGTTCAGTGAACTTAGTTCACAATATTTTGATATAAGAGGTACCTAAAAGAGACTGATTATTCTTCTAAGTACAAATACCAATCCAAAGTATTAAAGAGAAAGATCTCAAAATACCAATACTTAGTATTTAAAGTAACAGTAACAATTACCGATTTGATTTAGATGACTGATTTTACTGAGAACTTAATTTGAAAAAATAATAAAAATTAAAATTGTTATTATTAATATTTTAAAAATATTATTTTTTTATTTTATATTAAATAAATGATTACAACAAATTTAACATACTGTGTTTTCATTGCATGCCCTAATTAAGGCAAAATAATAGGTAAAATGCACCAAAGTTCAGTATTTTTAGAAATTTCATACTTGACCACGTGAGTTTCGGTTTCGGTTTCGGTTTCGGCCGAAACTGAAGCCACGGCCGAACATTCGGTTTCGGTTTCGGTTTCGGCCTGGAAACCAGTTTCGGTCGGACACTAATTATTTGGTTATTTAGTTGAAATTTTATCTTCAGATGTATCGCTGGATTTATCTTATTTTTTATTGAAGTGAAACTTCTTTATCGGGGTTGGAAAAAAATTTAGTGTAACATTTTTTCGTTGCGCGTGACATTTTTCCGTTACGCGCCATCTTTTTCTTATCCCTACCACGCGTGATTCAACGTACTTCTGTAAAGTTGCATATAGTAAATTATTTTTTGAAAAATAAGGTCATAAAGAAGTTTCACTTCTTACGTGTGTACAACACGGCGGATAGGCGGCATTTAAACATAATTTTTAGGCTATAATTCTCTTTACGAAAACGTCTATAGGCTATAGGGGGTTATAAGGGGTTGTCTAGAGCAGAATAAGTTCGAGTGTGGAATAATGAAAAAGCTATATACGTCATTAATTAAGTAAGTATGTCTTCACTTTCCCATACTGAAAAAATAATACTGGTTTAATCTACTTTTTTTTGTAATTTTGCTGCATCATCATCATCACCACCCGCATTATCAGCCTACAAGGGCTACAAATGACCATACATACATACATATTATGTATTTTGTACCTATTATGGACGAAGTTATATAAATCTTCAGTTTAGTCTCTCATCGCTAACTTAATAACAAAGTGTGAATGCTGATATGAGCGCGATAGCTGAACACAAACAGATGCGGTTCGGCGGTTCGTTCAAAGAGTTCCCAGTGAATGACCACACGTCTTCTAATTGCAGGACAAATAAATTATTATTTATGATTAAAATTGTAGTCATATTATGAAGATTCGTATAATTGGAAATGATAACGTATGTAAAGGTTGTTTGCTTATCACATAAATTGAAATCACTACATAGTATAAAACAAAGTCGCTTTCTCTGTCCCTATGTATGCTTAAAATTTTAAAACTACGCAACGGATTTTGATGAGGTTTTTTTTAATAGATAGAGTGATTCATGAGGAAGGTTTTAGTATATTATTTATTAGGTTTTAGACAAAGCGGGCGAAGCCGCGGGCGGGTCGCTAGTTAAAAATAAACTGTTGAAAACTGTTTATTGAAATTGTGCAAATGTGATAATCGCGTATTAAATTCTTGAAAGTATTCACTTTAAATTCATTGTCCTATACATTCATTTTAAATGGATAGGATAATGTTTTCTTGAGTCAATTACGTAAACCATTACGTGTGCATTACTAAAATTATTTTCTACCTTAACGTTCTCAACAATTTTGTAGTTCAGTAGCTCTACCATGAGTTTACGCACACGATACTCGCATGAGTTCTAATTTTGACATATGTCTTAGTTTATAAGTATTCGACGATAGATACGTCATTCACGGTAAATAATCTCGTGAAAGTTAAGTGAACTATTCACGTTTACTATTGTAGGTACGTCAGACGATTTAACTATGTCAACTCATGGTAGAGGTACTGAACAAAGTTGTATGAACTGCTTAATTTATTGCTGCTTAATAAAAGCAGTAACCACAGAGCAGCTTCTATTCTCCATTTCGATTGTTTTCGCATGCCAACAATCATTCACAATAAAATATTGTTGTATAACAAACTAAAAATCTACCATCATACAAATACAGTATAAAACTATTGCATAAATACAATTCACTGTATAAAAACGTTGCTTATTCCGCTATTGTTATCCACAATAAACAAACAAAGAATTAATCTCACAATCGCGATGTTAACATGAGATTCTATTATAGTGGAAGGCATTTTTCTTGAATAGAAGTTTCCGTAAAGGTTAGTTACTAGGGCACATTGTGCCGGGGTCTAGGCTCCAACAATGGTGCAATTAACGACCCCAGTGTAGCCCGGAGCTAGATAACTGTCGCATATTTTTATTCAGTTAACGGTGTATGAGTTTTTTCTTATTGGTGTTGCATTTTGTTTGACTTAATTGAATAACGAATTATAGATTACTAGCGGTCCGCCCCGGCTTCGCCCGTGGTACATATTTCGCAATAAAAGGTAGCCTATGTTCTTTCTCAGGGTCTAAAGATTGTCTGTGCCAAATTTCATCAAAATCGGTCCAGTAATTTATGCGTGAAAACCATACATACATACAAAATTACAAACCTTTCCTCTTTATAATATTAGTATAGATTAAGATAGATTAAGGAGCTTATGTGTATATCTAATTTCATTTGAATTAATTCGGAAAGTTTTCTGCGATTAAGGATCATACACATAATAAGTTTTCCAAAACATCTATGACGAGGCAAGTGTGATAGACAATCAGTGGATGATCAACGATTGGAAATTATTAAAGTGTGTTCCAAAATATAAAAAAAAAATTAAACTCATGGACACCCCACAAGAAACAGACCTGGCAAATATCAGCCAGTATCGAACCCACAACCGTCAATTATCACTCGATCACTGTTCAATCAGACAAATATTTTTGTTCCCACCACTTCTAGATTTTAACTTCTTATGAGGCTATTTTTTTTATAAAAGAACGGGCAAACTGGTGGGTTGCCTGATAGCGAGCGATCACCACCACCCATGAGCCTTCACAAGATTCCAAGTGGAAGTGCTGCTGGCCTCTTAAGAATGTAGGAGTTTAAAAAGATTTTGTAGGAAGAAAGGTGGAATGCCTCCATCGAAAAAGGAAGGTACCTCGATTGTCCACCAATCCCAATGAATGATGTCGGAAAGTTGTATATTATGTATATGCTCCGTAGCGAAAATATTTCGCTTGCGCGATCTCTCATATGCACTGATAGAAAGCCCAATAATACAACAAAAAAACAGTCCCAAAAAGTCCCACAAAATGCAAAACGTATACACACCCTACAAGCCTGGTAAACATCAGTCAGTATCGAACCCACGACCGTCAATTATCACCCGATCACTGCTCAGTCGTCGAGAGACAGACAAATATTTGTGTTTCAACCGCCTCTAGCTTTTAGAGAAGTTAAAAATTCGTTTGTATGTTGGTCTGTAGCGTAGAAACTGTGAAAAGTGTATTGATCGATTGATTTTGTAAAAATTGATATCTCATAGAAATATCAATAAATTAAAAGTTTGTCTTAAATCTTATAGAAATTAGCATCCAAATGCTTCAAAAAGCAGTTAAAACGTTACTGAAGGAAAGTGTTTTAATAATTTTAAAATTTACTAGCGGTCCGCCCCGGCTTCGCCCGTGGTACATGTTTACGTTTTCTCCTCCAACCATCCTCGAAATTCAAGGAATATTATTAAAAAAAAAGAATTAACGAAATCGGTTCAGCCGTTCTCGAGTTATGCTCTTACCAACACATTTTGCGATTCATTTTTATATTATAGAAGATTTTACAGCTTTTGTGAATGTGTAAAGTTCCAAGTACATAAAGTTCCAAGCTTACAAACAAATTTACTAGGTATTTCTTCGCGACTATCTATCTGTTCGTGATAAACCCAAAAACTACTGCACCAATTTTCATTCAGTTTTCACTAAGGGATAGCGTAGAACTTGAGGATTGTTTTAGTACCTATCTATATAAAAAGTTGTAGAAAACGCGGGCGAAGCCGCAGGCGGAAAGCTAGTTAATAATAAGTCATACATACTCTGCTTTTGCAGTGCCGTTCAAAAACCACTTATAAAAATAACTATGATCATTAAAACAGTTTCTACAAAGTCACAGAGAAACATTTTATATAAATAAAATATTTTCCAGTCGCAAAATGTGAATTTAAAACGACCTACTAATAAACTTATTTTATTACTTTTGTATGTGAAAATAAATAAAATAACTTATTTAATTACAGTTATAGAAACTCTTTAGTATTTTAAATCATAATAAATTTAAAACAGTATGATATAATCTTGTGAAAATGTCTATAATAAACTTATAAATTGTGTATTATACATAGTTATAATGAAACAAAAAGTTATAAGCACTACATTAAGCTATTCATATAACATTTGTCAAAGAAAATTTTAATTACATAGACATGTGATAAATGATAAAATTATATTATTTTCCCCTTTAATTTAACTTTTACTTTAACTCGATGACAGAAAAACGTTTACAAATTAAATTAATACATTTTTCAACATGTGGATTTATTATTTTTTTGTTTCCACCATGTTTCCACACTGCATTAATACAAGGATTACGTAGTATTTCAGCTGCAGTTTTATGTTGAATGAATGAATTTGAAAGAATCAATACTAATCAATTTAAACGTATCAATTTGCTTAAAACCTAAAACTAGATCCTATACAAAAACTTTTTATAGGTACCTCTATTTTAAAATCTACAATGCAATTTTAAACATTTGCATATTGCTACAGACCTGACATGTCACGAAAAACATTCTTTTGGCTTCTAGCGCCACGCGGCGACTTGTGGTACTAAATAATGGCCGCGTTGCCATGGTGACGCGGTCGTAAAATTTTATGGCGCGCAACCCCCTACTGAAATTCGCTTTGGAACCGTACATCTAGCTGTTTTATTAGATTAGAGTTTTACTTGAGATTTCAAATATTTAACTTGATACTGTTAGCGTCCAATGGATATAGGAAAATCGTAACTTTTGGAATTTTACGCTGCAGGATTGCTGTATGAAAAAATCATACCTTGTGAATGTGCGTTCAATACACTGCAGCAACGATGTATTTCAACATAAAATTGTAACATTTATGTTCTATGTTAAAAAACATAATATAAATCCAGTCATTATCATCATGTATTCTACATCATGATTTTCTCTAGAACGTAGACTTGTCCTAGTACAGAACTCGCAAAAATGTTTACTAAGTTACAAAAATTAATTTTGAAGTTATTAGCCTGATTCAATTACAATTTTATATATTAGGTAGCTGTAGGTAGGTACGATCTATTCTCAAAATTACCTTGATACATAAAAAAATCATTTCAATCATATATATCATCATTTTTTTTAAGAACTGTGACATGGGCATTTCATATACATACAGATAATAAAATAAAATAAATAAAATAAAATAAGCCTTTATTATTGCAAAAACATTACAAACTACTACAAAAATCTGTGACAAAAATCTTATACTACTACATGCCGTTGACATTATTCCTTATTTATTCCTATATTATATTGTATATTATTTTAAACGTTTTTAAACTATTTCTCTATTATATTATTACATTATCTGTTAATCTATATAATCGGCAAACTTGGTTCTTCTATAGCAGCTTGTCTTCCGACAAAGGCCTCCTCTAAGGATTTCCATTTCGCTCTATTTTTAGCTATTCTCAACCATTCCGAGCCAGCTATCTTTTTAATATCGTCTTCCCACCGCTTGAACTGTCTTCCTCTTTTTCATACAGATATTGTATTACAAATCACAAGAAAGCATTTCTCAGAACGAATAATCCTGGATGCCTTAGAATCAATTAAAATACCATTGCATAAGTATTGGCAAAGCTAACCGGTCTGGCTGACCATCGTTATCTTTTACTTACTTCTTGCTAAGGACCGTTGAGAACTCTTCAAAATATTTGATTGTCAACGGTTTATTTGACTTTTTTATAGAAATAACAATGTAATGTATTTATATGGAATTGATTATTATCAATGCACTTGGTGTAATAAAAGATCTTACGTAAATACTTTTATATAGGTAAAGTCGTTATATCTGTAGCGATTTTTCAATTAGGTACACTAATACAATACTAGTTTATGGTGTAATTACATTATACTGCTTTCGTTTATTTTTTACAATCAAACCCGTAGATTTTTAGTTCATTATGTAAATCATATTACCCTGGTTATATATACATATCTTTACCCGAGGGAAATAACTCCCTAGTTGTAACTATAGCGTGCTTCGAACTATAAATGAAAATAAGTCGTTAAATTTTTTACGACTGCACTAATTAAGAGCTTAAACAATAAAGCAGTGCGATTAAGGGCTCCAATTCTGTCAAAATGACACTTGAATCAGGGTTGTCAATTGCGGGAAATTGTTTAGAAACAAACTCCCTTATTGTGGTTACAAAAAAAAAACATAGAAAAATAATAACCATCATAGTGTCGGAATAAAATATATTTAGATGTTATAATTAAATCGAAGAATCTTTCGTTTCTCAATACATGTGTAAAATCAAACAAAGATCTGAAAATGCATCAGGTTGGAAGATGTAACACGACATCAAGTTATTTTATTCACCGGTGAAGAACAATGTTTTTCTTCGCCACTTCCGATAATGTACAAAACAAATTGAAGATTACAATTCGTTTTTAGCATGCACATACTTCAATTTACAACCTTTGAACCCGTTGACTTTAGATCGACTGTCAGAAGCTTTAATCACTAAGCAACCACTGTATCACGGAATATTTTGATCGATGTGTTATGCCTCATCACTAGGCCACCAATGTTCATCACATCATCATCACTTAAAACACAACACTGACAGCCCTGAAGTTAAGGGCCGAGGGGTTCGGGGGTTTAATTATCAGCTTTAATTAAGGATTTGGCTATTGTCCCTGCGAACTATTGTAGCAGTCACTTGATGTAATGGAAGATCTTACGATTTGGCAGCCATTTTATATAACGGAGACTTGTAGCGAGTGTGAAGGGCTCTTTATGAAGATTAAACCTTTTTGTTGGATAGTATTTTTTCGAGGCTATACTGTCAATGTTCTATACAGGGTTACAGGTTAAGTCGACCTATTCCTGTTAAGAGCGTGTAGTAGGGGTCAAAACAAACTGATTTGATCTTATAATACCATATCCAAAAGTTAGCCGTTGAAGAGTTACTGCAATTTTAATTTTTTTTCTTGAAAATGCCACTTTATCTTCGCATTTAGCGTTTAATTTTTTATTTTACTTATTTGGTCTGGGTTTTTTTGAGTTTTTATGTAAAGGTTGAGTTAAACAATAATTCTCAGCAATAAAAATCCATATCGCTGCAAACAATTCAAAGAAATGGCTTTTAAACTAAAAATAATAACATTAAAGTAATTAAGTTAACTCGTTTTAAACAAAGATACTGAAAAAAATCTCTATGAAAATGTGTCTGCAGATGTTTTTAAAAACATGTGCATGTTCTTAGCTATGTAAAAAGGTATGATAACCTCAGGTAGCATTCGTAGATTCCAAGAAATCGGGGATAAACATGGGACAGTGTTAGTAAAGTACAACATCAGAATACATTTTGTCATAATTTATTTTTCTTAAAAACTTTACAGTTCCTGCTCAACATGTCTTCCTCTATTGCGAACACATATTCGAAACCTTTTCCGCAGAGAACTCTTGACTACCCCAGTTGTTAATTGGTTCCTCATCTTATTGGCTGCATCAATAATTTTTTGTCGTAAAATATCAACAGATGGAATCGGGTTCGGCTCATTGTACACCAGACTCTTTATATGCCCCCATACGTAAAAGTCCATGGGGGTTAGGTCTGGACTTCTAGCCGGCCATGGTATGGGCCCACCTCTTCCGATCCATCTGTTTGGATAGTTGATGTCTAACCATTCTCTAACACTTCTTCTGTAATGTGCAGGGCAGCCATCATGTTGATACCACATGTCTCTTAACAAAGTCAGGGGTATGTCTTCAAGTAGGTCGCTTAAATGTTGGCGCAGAAAGGTCTCATAATTTTCACCATTTAGGTTGTCCGGAAGGAAGTATGGTCCAATTAATTTATTTGAAATTATCCCCATCCACACATTAAGACTGAATCGTCTTTGTGATTTTTTTGGATTCTTCTTGTTAGGATTGCCACGTGCTTTCGGAGCCCAATAGTGAGCGTTATGGTAGTTTGTGATACCGTCTTGATCAAATTTGGACTCATCTGTCCATAAAATTTTTTTGAAAAACGAGGGGTTTTCCAGATCCGCATTCAACATGAATCTACAAAAATCTAGTCTTCTTAAAGGATCTCCTTCTTCCATCACGTGCACGGGCGTGTAGTGATATGGGTAATATCCTGAAGTGTTCATTGTGAACCATACTTTCCACTGAGACAGACCAAGTTCTCGGGCAACAATGTTTGTTGATGTCGTGGGATCCATTCGAAAAAATCGCTTAATTTCATATTCCTCTTCGTCTTCCTCATCCCGGACAGATGGCCGACCGACGTCTGTTCGTCGTCTTAGAATCGAACCAGTTTCTCTAAGGCGACGATAGGTCCCTTCGAAGACACTAACATCTGGTGCACGAGGATAGCGGGTCATGTATTCCGCACGAGCATGTGCAGATACACCTTGACAAAACCCGTAACACATCAAAATGTCAGCATATTCTTCGTTAGTATACGAACTCATCTTGAAAATTCAAATCGCAAGCCAAAATCAAAGTCCAGTTTCGACCCACGGTCACAGAATCGGAAGAAAATCAGTCCAAAAAGAAAGCCAAGTCGCGTTGTCAATACACAGAGGAGCACAGAAATCGCATCTACTACGGACGAATCACATAAGCAGACTAAAAAATACAAAGCGGCATCCTTCGCCCCATACAGCTTCGTCCATCACCTTGCTCGCTCTCTCCAGTAGGTGGAAGCGAGATAGTTGCAGCGTGTGAGTGAGACATCATAATCACGCGGCACAACCCTTTATTGTTCGCATAGGCAGATAATAACTAGACCGATGTTAATGAGCTATTCTAAGAATTATTTCCCCATACCAAGTTTATCCCCGATTTCTTGGAATCTACGAATGCTACCTGAGGTTATCATACCTTTTTACATAGCTAAGAACATGCACATGTTTTTAAAAACATCTGCAGACACATTTTCATAGAGATTTTTTTCAATATCTTTGTTTAAAACGAGTTAACTTAATTACTTTAATGTTATTATTTTTAGTTTAAAAGCCATTTCTTTGAATTGTTTGCAGCGATATGGATTTTTATTGCTGAGAATTATTGTTTAACTCAACCTTTACATAAAAACTCAAAAAAACCCAGAACAAATAAGTAAAATAAAAAATTAAACGATAAATGCGAAGATAAAGTGGCATTTTCAAGAAAAAAATTAAAATTGCAATAACTCTTCAACGGCTAACTTTTGGATATGGTATTATAAGATCAAATTAGTTTGTTTTGACCCCTACTACACGCTCTTAACAGGAATAGGTCGACTTAACCTGTAACCCTGTAGATATGATGTAAGTAATAGGTATTGTAAATATAATATACTACTTGACCCGGTAAACGTTGTTCTGCCACGACACCAATTCTCACATATACCTACCGTAGTCCGTATATACGTTAAAAAATATAAATAGAAACTAAAATAGCCACAAAATAATCATTTCAAATAACAAAAATCATATTCAAATCTCTTCATCGTTTTCAGAGGAACAACGCCACACACAAACAAACGTATCATTTCAAATCTACTTTCATCAAGCAAAATTCGTTAAGTTAATAAAACAAAATAACAAGTGCAGTCACGTGCACATCTAGTATATAAAATGGCAAAGATTAATTTGAAGTCAGACGGTAGCAATATTAGTTTCGTGATGGGAATGCCTCTGTCTGCCTTGCCTCAGAGATGAACGTCAATATAGCTGATACGATATAAATGTATCCGTTTTGTAGGTATAGACGGTATGACAAAGATGTCTTGTGATATAGTGGAGGTTTAATATCAAATTTTTGAACATAACTTTTAATGTCTTTAAAAAGATTGAAAATGTTAAATTATGCCATTGGGAAGATTGTAAATAATATAGTTATTTACATCAATGCGCATTACGCATGTGGCTTCGCATTAATAAAAATTAATAGTTGAATGTGTAACTCTAGTACATAAGCTACATTTGGCAGTCTAAATATCATCAAAATCTGCTCAGTGGTTTTCCCGTGAAGGAGTAACAAACATCCATCTTCACGAATTTTCGCATTAACAATATTATTATAAGTTAGAAGTAGGATACCTACCTACTTAACTTAATTATAATACAACTGACATGAACTTAACACCTTTACTTAATCACAAGTTCATTACAATTGTTTTATTACTTACAAAACTGTCATACTAAAACTTTCTACACATATAACAATACAATAAAACAAAAACAAAAACTCCGTACCACGTGTCAACCGGGGGGGCTATTAAGATAAACATAAGACACCCGAATTGTCGTTCGAATTGTGTTGTGTGAATTGGTAGTTGCACATTTCAGTCACGCGCCGACCTAAATACGGCGCGCAGTCGCTTTACAAGTTTAGTATATATGTACTGTTTTTCTCTTTTTGAATTTCGATAAAGTTGTAGTAAATTGTATTGTGAGTATATTACTTTGTATTTTGATTTTACAATTGAAATTAAAACAATTTTCTTAATAAATTAAACTTTTGCAATTTGCTAGATTTGATAATCTTTTAATATTTTGTCTAATTAGTACCTTATATACTAGAAGGTTATATTCATAATGCATTTAAAACGTTTTTGCACTGATAATATTAATTCTAATTAGTAAAATAATTTTTAAACAGGATAACCAGAAGATTGAATATGTATACCTAGGTATAACGTACATATTAAAGTACTTACTTCTAAATATAATAGAGATTAATATGAGAAGATCGCACGGCCTATACAATAATACAAGTACTTTACAACAGCGCGATCCGAGCAATATTCAAACACAAGATATATTCAAAAAACTCATATTTATTTAAACAGAATTCTCACTCGTCTAACAAGAGAATTCCGTCACACGTACGCAGGAACTGTTTAAATTACTCATGAAAAATGTATGTAACAACACCATGCCATTATGTAAATACATACTGTAATTGTGTTTCAGCTGTGACTCGTTTGTCGCTCGACATTATGTCGCATGCGATACTATTTCGTATGCGATACAAACTCGAGCGGTTTGTAAATTATCCCTCTCAAAGTTTCGTATGTTTCGATGCGGTCGGTAATAATTTAGCGATAACTTTGTAACCGTGAACTGCGACTGTTCAACTTGCCTGTGCTTATGTTGTTCACTTGATAGCTTACGGCATTCAGAACGAACAACGTATCAACTAGTAAAACTAGTAAGTTATAATTGTTTAATAAAATGTAATAATACTGTTATACATGATACATACCTAGGTACTTATAAAACAAAATGTGCAAATAAAACAATCATGAATTAAATACTCCATCTGTATATTTAGGTACCAATATAAAAATATGTTGTTTTTCGCACAATCTGTTGGTTGCCTGGAAGAGATTACTTGTTAGTAATAAGGCCACCTTCTGTGTTGTTTGTTCTAGTTTAAGTTCTATTGTACCTACTTTTGTTATGTTGGCAGCACAATAAAGTGTTTAAAATTAAAATAAATAAATAAAAATAAAAAAATTATGACTGTAAGTAGGTACCTACTTCATATAATCGCAAACTATGCATTTGATCATGTGATGATCATCATCAAAGTGCCCACGAAAGTAAAATTTTTCTGAGTTGGTTCACCAATCTTCAACAGTATATGTACCTAACACAGGCGAAGTCGGGGTGCACAGTAATCTACAATACAAACAAACTCTGCCATACACGCTAAACTCCAATCGCCAAGTACGTACACAATCGCCAAGTACGCGAAGCTCTAAATATTTCCAAACGTTCCGAGCAAAAAGAACACACTCAAACCGAACCGAAAACTCAAAACGGAGGCCTAACAACAAAACTTTTCCATTCGAATACCTCACAAACTTTCCGCACAATCCAAACTCAAAACTATTCCCGCCAAAGCAAAGACAAATAAAAATTCGAAAAAGGAACGCCAGAACCAACGGTCCAGACATTCGCGAATGTTCTAATAACGAATCGTGAATCGCGGGCTTATCAATTATTCGGATTTTTGCGACGGCAACACAATGGGCCATCAATAGCCGACATTCATGCTACGGCAAAAGCTGGCAACAGCGGATTTGAATATTTGAACGTTCTATTTCCAAGATTTTTTTTTCGCTCCAAATTTTTGACCGGCCAGTGGCCATTGAAGCTGAAATGTCAATTTATATGTAACGGAAAACGATTGTATTTTTTTCTATTCTGTAAACTTTTCAAAGATTCTACAACATTCAATACGACCGTACTTTCCAAAGCGTAAACACTAAACATTTTCCATTTCCAAACGGAGTGCACATTTGTAAAAAAATATGACGTTTCAAAACCATTTCACGACCCTCCGAACCGCCACCAGCGTTGGGGAATGGGGAAGCTATCGCCTGCCAGTTTCATCAACTTTGCTTTTCTTTTTTAATCTGTCACCAATCAAGCGCGCATTTGCAATCGCACAGATAACGAAAATGCACCTCTATTATGGCGGGAAAACATGCCTCTTCATACTGGAGTGTTGACTATCCCGCTCGTTTTATTGAAATGTGAAAGGGATAGATGATACAAAAGAACGCTCCAGTATTCATGGGTGGAGGCGACGAAGCGTGGCACTAGACTAGTCGATGATGATGACGTAGTGATGCACGTGACATTCTAATATATCGATAGTGATAAGTAGGTAGTCCATAATTTTAGTGTATTTCCAAACATAAGGAATTCACCGATATTATTTTTCATACAAAAATTAATCCATATTTGGTTACCTAATGAGTTTGTTTGACTTTTTCTTTTAAAAAAGTTCGTCATTCTAATAAATAAATCATCTTAAAAATGAATATAGTTTGCCAAAATGTTCTATTTTATATGGTTCTTAAATTACAAATTAAGAATAATTTATAAATAGTCTAATAATATTCATAAATACCTATTTGTTTAAGTTATAAATATTCCCTAAATCTAATCCCTTCATTTCTTATAATTAAAATGCTAAATCCAACACCGAGGCACATTCAATATCTCGTCGATTCACGATAAAACTTTCGAACAATCGATATCGATAGATTTCGCATCACTAATTTCAATAAAAACCCGCCATTAAGCATGCCCAGCCAGTTTCCAGTCTCAACAGGACACTTAGAAATTCATCTTTACATAAATATGGATCTTTTAAGATTCAAATCGAGAAAAATTTTATATTTTAATATTTTATTCGAGACGACGAGAAAGGTAGGTACGTTTTTAATAACAGATTCTATTTACAAATATTGCAAGTAATATTATTATTGGCTTCACTGACCAATGAAGAAGACTCAAATTTCCCAGTCCCAGTATAAATTGAAAACATGTTCACTAAATATTTAATAAGTGACGTAAAATGTTTTATAAGAAAAAATATTGTTATAGAATAATTATTTATGTATATCAATTAGCTTGCTGCCTGCGACTTCGTTCGTGCGAATTATACAAACTTTTTCGATTCCCAATTGACTGAATTTCAAACCACCGTAGATAATACTAATATTACAAAGAGGAAGATTTGTTTGTAACGAAATAACTGAAAAACTACTGAACCGAAATGGAAAATTATTTCACCGGCTGAAAGCTACATTTATATGTTTTTTTCCTACTTACCACCAATGATATAAATCTAACGAATATATGTTTGTTTGTATCCAAGGAACCACTGAACTTTCACCGTTGGTTATGAACGCGATCCCTGAGTTCTATAGCCTATAACTTACCAAGGACGAAGCCGGGTCGGATCGCTAGTTAAGTCATAAACAAGAAACTAACCTATTAGATATTACCTACCATAGACCATTCAACCTTAATGATTAATTAAGAAGGCCACAGTCTAATTGAAAGGCCAGTATAGTGAATAGGCACAACTAATTAGCAGTACCGTAACATGAATGAGATTACTCTGTGGCGTTTCATAATTAAATGCAAGAATACGACTAGACTACCTGAATGGTATTCATTTATATTAAATATAAGATTTCACGTAACTCTGGGAGTACCTACTTATAAAATAGCCAAGTGTGTGTCGGACTTTACAATATAATCAAAGTGTATTTTAATATTATACTTCTAGTATGGAAAGTGCATTTCTTTTAAATTCTATCTTTATTTCTATAGCAATGCTTGCATAAATATAATTTATTTGATTAATATGTTCATAAATAAATATCATATACCTTGGTCAAAATTTCGTTTTTCGCAACTCTTTTACTTGCCTTCGGGATACCTACGTTTGTCGCAGACTTGCTGATAAAAATAGCACAATAGAATCATCTTAGCTTGGAGCAACGAGTGATTTTTTTCAGAATTTTCCATCTACCCTCAATTCACACAAAAAAATCATCAAAATTAATTCTCAAGCGCTGTAGACTAAAGAAAAGAAAACTCAAATATTTATCGTACAATTCTTCAATTTCTAAACGCACAAAGCTATGTCAGAACAATATCCGGGCCCGGTTACAATATGGTGCTTTTCATTAAAATGCGTGCGTTTTTTAGAGCGGCCATTTTGTAAAAAAAAGAAACGACAATAGATTTTTTTTTATTTTCTCGAAGCGCAGATACTCTGTTTGAACTTTGATGCGAGTTAGAATTTTTGAAGTAATTGTTTAGATAGATTTATTTTGATTTTTCTACTGAATACAATATTAATGTATTTATAATATAAAACACACAATAAACAAATTATTAATAAAAATAGTTTATTATTTCTTAAAGATGGACGAAGAATTAGATGATTTACTTAGTGCCGTTTTAGACTGAGATTTTTTTGTAAGCATCGTGGATCGAACCCAGGAAATCTAGATTACTGAGGCAGTGCCAAAGCCAATGCCTCTGCGCTGTTAACTATGAGCTCGTTATTAATATCAATCAATAGGTAATACATAATTATAATACACATAACTATTATCACTACAAATAATAATTTTATAACTTGGTTACGACATTATTATTTTGAGTGACATTTAGTGCAAGAGTTGCTGATAAAATATCCGGTTGTTAATTTTATTGCTTAGTATAATTTTAATATCGTTTGTTTAAATACTCGATTTGAGTTCACGTTTATGCATTAAAGAGCTCCATAATAAGTAGGTTTTAAAAACTATAATCGATTTTAAATTAGATTTTATTCTGACTGAGATCACTCAGTTTAAAATATCCTCATTCTAACAACAAAATCGAGGAACGATTTTGTCATTTTAATTTACTGCTTTTTCTATATAGGTGTACAATAAAGAGTACTTGATTTGATTGATTTCATCTCTCTGGTGTCCTATTTCACCTATTATCTCGATGAAGCAAATATTCGATAAATCTGTATTATTCGAATGTCATATTATCGCGATGTTGCGAAAAATACTCAGAAATGTAGCTTATACTTGAACTATATTATGTACTAGCTGTTCCTCGCGGTTTCACCCGCATTGTTCCGCTCCTGTTGGTCTTAGCGTGATGATATATAGCCTTTCTCGATAACTGGGCTATCTAACACCGAAAGAATTTTTCAAATCGGACCAGTAGTTCCCGAGATTAGCGCGTTCAAACAAACAAACAATCGAACAAACAAACTCTTCAGCTTTATAATATTAGTATAGATGTGTAAACCTCTACGTATTTTTAAATAAATGTGGTTCCTCTAAAACTTTGGACACAATTTAATTAACCAAAACAACATAATCACACATAAAATTCAAATCAAACTCGACAACACATTCGAACTTAGTGCAACAAACTTGCAAAGTCAAGTTTAATACATGTAATAAAACTAGTAATTGGCTCTTAGACTATACGAACTTATGACAAAGGTCGCCGCCGGTCAAAAACATTCAAGCAAGTTCCAATCTTTAGGGCTTTCGCTAGAATTTAACAGACGCCTTTATTTGACGAAGAAAATTGAATAAAATAACCTTTGAAGGTTGGGGTGTACTTTTAACCGAGTGCGTGGGCAGGGTTATGTTTTTGGTTAGATCGATTATAGTTTGAGAGCTCTCGTACAACTTTTCTAAAATATGAGGTTGGTACTGGGATAGAATACCTATTATAAAAAAAAATATTGAGCCTACCTATATAAAAAATATTTATGTATAAGATATGAATACCTATTATAAAAAATATTTATGTATAAGATAATCTTATGGAAAGATGCACAATAAATAATGTAAATAGTCCTACTAATAGTGAATATCAGCTCCTTAGTTTTAAATTCAAAAATCATATTAAATTCAATAATTACTTGTAAAAACAGTATAAATTAGTAATAGTTAACTATCTTATCAACGTACAAGTGTTATTTAATGTGAAATACGTATAATTACGTGACTGAAGCTGCGTTTTGTATAACGTGGATGTCAACGGCAACGGAAATTCAAATTCGAATTTCTTCTTGGATAAAACCAGGGGAGTACTAGTTTTAATATATCTTATTTATAGATACACACAACATTCACATTCATTTAAACTAATAACACTGCTCATATTTTATGAGTAACGTCACAATAAATACATGAGCGCATAGTTATCGTCTCACTTTGCTTGACAAGTTGGAAGCAATTTAGAGGACAAAAACTAATAGCTCCAGACAAAATATACTTCAGTTCTAATACAAAACCTATATCTTATCCATTCACTATCTACTCTTTTCTTATAATTAAACCATATTAAGCCTATCTAACACAAGCAAAATTGTTTTAATTGTATCATATTATTATATACACTTTTTAACATCTAAGTATTTCACCTGTTTCAGCAACTAAAATTACAACATGCTGACCCGCAAGGCAGTGGCCAAAGATATGGAAAACAAACTAAAGGCCACACTACAGGACTTAAAGGCTTCACAATCCCTGTGTGAACAACTCTTGCTGGAGAGAGAGGAACATGAGGTAGAAATCCAGCAAATAATAAACAAGAATACTAGTCTGAAGGCCGAGCTAGCTGAACTCCACACTCAATATATGGACAGCCAAAACAAATGCACAGCCCTTCAAGACCTTGTTGACAGCTTCCAACAGTGTTCCAATGACCACGAGATGGCTCTCAGTCGTATCGTTGAACTGGAATGCAGTTTAATGGAGGTTCAGGAGGATAACTCCAAGCGGCTATGCAATTCATCCAACAGTCTTTATGGTGAACTGGTTGAATGTGGACAGTTAAGTGGCTTTGAAAACAATAGGAAAATCAAGTTAAATTCACACAATAAATTAAAAAAATATCTCAAATTAAGTAGGTTTATTAAACGCACTAAATTAGTTATTAGAAATAGGTTTTCATTAAAAAATGTAGCACAATTGCAAAATAAAAATAAAAGCCTTTTGAAAGAGTTAGATAGATATCATAGGGACTTAGAACATTATAAAATGATATATGAAGTAGAAACTACTGAACTTCAGGAGAAAATAGACTCATTAAATGATACATTACATGACCTCAAACAAGAATATTCTGCTGCCCAGTTACAAATTAATGAACACATAAAAGAGGCAGATTACTTAATAAAGTTAAGCAATGAAAATATGGATCGCTTCGAGTCTATGACCAATAATTATGTATGTCAGTGTTCCATAAGTGACAATGAGCAACCGTCGCCCCATAAGACCATTGACTGCACTGACATACATAGTATCCAACCAACGGCAACAATTTCATCTAGTAAAACAAAACATCTTTCCATGCAGGAAATTGTTGTGTTGTCAGATAATATAGGTCAGGGTTTTGGCGCTTTGCTTAACAACTTAGGGCATAAAGTAACCAATTTTTGCACTCCTAATAGTTCATTTACATATATCATGAATTCGTTAGATAATTTTAGTTTTAAGGAAAATAGTATTGTTATTATATTATACGGAGATAGTTTTAATTTAAAAAAACATGACATTGATATAGGATTTCAAAAAATGTTGAAAATTAGTAGTGAGACAAAATGCAAATTTATGTTGTGTACATTGCCATATTTGCCTGGTTTGACACAAAATCAAAACAAATTTATCTATAATATTAATTTAAAATTATATAATTTAACAAATCATCATAGTGATGCATTTATATATTTTGACATAAATTCTTGTACAAAATCTTTTTGTTTGACAAAGAATACAGTGTATCTGCCATCTAGATATAAGAGAGAACTTGCTATGTTAATAGCATATAAAATTATTAACCAGTCTGATACATGTTCAGTAGCAGACCATCGATCTACTATAATTTTATGTAGTAGTAATTATATACATCAACCTAGGTTAAGTGTTGATAGACAAACTAGCCCTAAGCTAGATTTAAACTAGTATGTAAGACAACAGCTAAGCAGCCTTTTTCCATTGTACATCAAAATATTCAAGGCTTGGCTAGCAAATTATTAGAAATAGAATTATTTTTAAATCATAATAGAATTAAAATATTTTGTGTAACAGAACATTGGCTTAAACAATGTCAGTTGTTAATAAATATTGATAATTATAAATTAAAAAGTATATACTTTAGGACAAATGCTATTCATGGAGGTTCTCTTATTTTTGTACACAATAGTTTAAAATGCAAGGAACGAACTGACATTGTTAGCCTTTCTGTAGAACGCACCATTGAACTGTCCTGTGTTGAGCTTGAGCGTTACATTATTGTTTGCGTATACAGACCTCCTTCCAGTGACTATAATTTGTTTGAGACAGTCATGGAAGAAATATTAAAGCGTTTAGGCAGGAGTAAAAAGAAGGTAATAGTATGTGGTGATTTTAATATTGATTTACTTTCACACACACAAACGGCAACACGAATAGTTAATTTGTTTCATTCATTTAATCTGTATAAACTTTTTGATGAACCCACACGAATAACACCTACTTCTGCAACTTGTATTGATAATATATACTGTGATTGCAAATGTTTAGAAAAATATATTCTCAACACGCTAACTTCGGATCACTGTGGCCAGAAAGTAGTTTTTGAATGGGATTGCATACCTACATTTAAAAGAATTAATGTTAGGCCTATAACTAGAAAAGGCATTCATACATTTAGAAATAATATTGATAATAAACTACCTGACCTGAATAATCAATCCTTTCATATAAATCCTTGTGAAATGTTTACAAATCTTTTTAAGTTCATTCATAGTGAATATGAAAAAATATTTAAAATTAAATCTTTAACTATTACCAAGGATTTACCATTCAGCCAATGGGCAACTCCTAGTATACACAGATGCAGGAACGTTCTTTACGAGTTATATGGTATGAAACAATATAACAAAGACTTGTCATTTCTTAGTTATGTTAGAAATTATTCAAAAACATTTAAAAAAGTTTGTTTCACTGCCAAGAGTTTGTATATCAGAGACAAAATACGCAACTCTGACAATAAAGTTAAAACGGTTTGGACAATTATTAATGGTGAATTGGGCAAAATCCGATCAAACGATAGTACCATAAAACTTGTCAATTCTGGTAGGGTCATTGACAAAAGTGCTGATGTTGCGCTTGCTTTTGAAGATTTCTTTAGTAGTGTCCCTGCTAGTTTAACTAAGAATTTAAATTCGTCTTCAGCGCTTGCAGAGTCTTTATTGAGGGATCACGTTGCTGAGTGTAACAAATTATTTGAATTGCGACACGTGACTGCTGATGAAATTGTTAAAACTTTTAAAACATTAAATTTAAAAAAAACATGTGATCTCTGGGGTATGTCTGTAAATTTAGTAAATAATATCATAGAAAACATTGCCAATCAACTAGCGTTTATATTTAATCAGTGTTGCGACTGTGGTATATTCCCTGATTTACTAAAGTTTAGCAAAGTTATTCCTTTATTTAAAAGTGGTGACCAAGAAGACAGTAATAACTATAGGCCAATTTCCATATTACCAACTTTGAGCAAAGTCTTCGAGAAACTAATTTTAAACCAATTAAGTAGTCATTTTGCATCAAATGGTTTACTGCACGCCAAACAGTATGGTTTCACAAAGGGGCGCTCTACCACTGATGCCGGAGTAGCTCTTTTGTCACATATATACAAAGCATGGGAAAATTCAAAGAATGCTTTGGGGATATTCTGCGACCTTTCTAAGGCTTTCGACTGTGTAGAACATTCCACTCTATTACGGAAACTAAATTTTTATGGTATCAAAGGTTTAGCTCAGGATCTCATAGCTTCATATCTTCAGAACAGGGTACAAACCGTTGTCGTTAATGGAGAGAAATCTCGCGGTGCGCCGATTAACATAGGTGTTCCGCAGGGATCTATCTTAGGACCGTTTTTGTTCTTAGTGTATATTAATGACCTACCTTATTATTTGCAGGATATGTGTGAAATAGTACTGTTTGCAGATGACACCTCATTAATATTTAATGTGGATAGACATGACACAAATGTTGACGAAGTAAACTCTGCTCTTTTACGCATATCCAATTGGTTTAATGCTAATAATTTACTATTAAATACAAAAAAAAACAAATTGTGTAGAATTTATCCTCCCAAATGTAAAAAAGGTGAAAAGGAATATTATTTTAAACGGGGAGGTATTATACCCTGTGGAATCGACTGTTTTTCTTGGTTTGACATTAGATGAGAAGCTTCAATGGGGGGCCCATGTTACCACCACCGCTGCTAAGCTCAGCTCAGCTGCATATGCAGTTAGAAGAATAAGGCATCTCACCGATGAAGAAACGGCTAGATTGGTTTACTTTAGCTACTTTCATAGCATAATGTCCTATGGAATTCTGCTATGGGGCAGGGCTGCAGATATAGAAACTATATTTATATTACAGAAAAGAGCCATACGCTCTATATATAATTTGCGTGCTCGAGACTCACTAAGAGATCTCTTTAAGAATACTGGTATCCTTACTGTACCGTCGCAGTATATATTTAATAATATTTTATATGTACACAATAACGCTTACTTACACACAAAAGTAGGAGATAGACATTGTTATGACACAAGAAACAGAAATAAAATTGAAATGCCATTTTTCCGGCTAGCTAAAGTTAAAAATTCATTTATGGGCCAAGGTATACGCTTTTACAACAGAATTCCTCATAATATTAAAGAGTTTAGTAGTTCTAAATTTAAAACTTATATAAAAAATGTACTTGTCCAGAGAGCCTATTACAGTATTAAGGAATATATGGAAGATAAAAACCCATGGAGGGTTGTCGCGTAAAAACCACAGGACAGTTCTTTGGCATATTATGATAATATATTATGATATTACATATTTAATTTGTAAAATTGTAAATCTGACATGATTAAAAAGAGCAACTATGGAGTTTCTTGCCGATTCTTCTCCGTAGATACTGCTTTCCGAATCGGTGGTAAATGTTAAAAATATATGTACTTAATGACGTTTCAAAAGTGCTTCTAGAAGAAGTCTAATTGAATAAATAAATGTTTGAGTTTGAGTTTGAATATTATAAATGCGAAAGTTTGTGAGGATGAGTGTGTGTTTGTTACTCTTTCACGCAAATACTACTGAACCGATTACAATGAAATTTACCACAAATATAGAGGGTAACTTGGATTAACACATAGGAAAGGTTTTATCCCGAAAATCCCACGGAAACGGGAACTAGGTATGCGGGTTTTTCGTTGAAAACGCGAGCGAAGCCGCGGCCGGAAATCTAGATAATTTTTGTAAATATTTGCGTATGTAAATATATTGTTTAATGATTATAGCTTAGATTTACAAATCGGTATAGTTGAGAAGACAACACTGTGTCGTTCAGACAGTATCTACACGAAAGTTTAGGTAACACTTTGTCACTTAAAAACGGCTAAGCAGATTTGTATGAACTATGAATATTGTTCCGAACCAGGCTTAAACAGACTAACAAGGTATATTGTTTTTTTCGATCCGGGCAAACCTGAATAAATAATCATATTCTTATATTAATATGTAGGTACATAATATTAACTTACCACTCGCGCTAGCAAATGCGTCGAAACCTGAAACAAACAATAAAAATTAAATGAAGTGATTAAATACTTAAGCGGTTTATTAAACTAGTAACACACCACGACTCCACACGCATTTCTTT
>CAJQZM010040590.1:0-40952 GCA_907164665.1 Colias nastes | reverse complement strand
ATACTCGAACAAGTACTACAATTAATGCACTCACATAGTTTTTAACACGCTTTTATTAGCTTCACCTGTATGTTTGTATGTAACCGACTCCTTTACACTCGATTTTGACTTTAAACGGACAGATTTAATTCAAACTTTGTACACTTATCAAGCATCGGTGACGATACAATAATTTTATTTATTTAGCGTAATGTACTAAACTACCTACATCATAATCGCGGGTGAAACCGAGTTCGCCGGGGCAATCGGCCATAATAATTAGATTTATATATATTTTACTAGCTGTGCGTGATAATATATATTCATAATTAATCAATATAATCAATATTCCTCGATAAATGGGCTATCTAACACTGAAAGAATTTTTCAAATCGGACCAGTAGTTCCCGAGATTAGCGCGTTCAAACAAACAAACTCGAACATACATAACAAACATAGATTATTTAAATTATTATTTATTATTTACAGAATGCCTGAAGTGCACCGAGCTTTTGCTAATTCCGGGAAGGTAGCGGGTTTGGAGATTTGGAGAGTGGAGGTAATCATTATCTATTACTAGCTTACCGCCCGCGGCTTCGCCCGCGTTTTCAAAGAAAAACCTGCATAGGTCCCGTTCCTGTGGGATACGCGGGATAAAAGTAGCCTATGTCTTATTCTGGCTCTTCACCTACCTACGTACCAAAATTCATTTTGCCTTTTAAAAGGAAATTAGAAATAAACACATACATTAATTAGCTTCATTAAACTAATAATATAAATACAGAAATATCACCATAATGCACATAAATTAAATTAATTTTCATTTAACAATGTTATCGATGTTTTAAATACCTAATGAGGTGTTATCAATTTTTAATAATTAATGCTCTTACATATTATAAACATATTATACTAGCTGTCCCAGCAAGTGAAACAAGTTGAAGTGAAACTTCTTTAGGCGCGTTGAGAGTAAAATTTCACGTCACGGAGTAAGGTGACGATTTTGGTATCTTTTAATCTTGCCAAAGAAGTTTCACTTCTGACACGTGTGCTCGGCACACGCGATGTTTTTTTAAGAAATACATATATGTAACATAACATCTCGAGGCAGGTTTAAGTATAAATTGTTAGGTTTTAGATAAACGAAGCCGCGGGTTCAAAGCTACTATAAAATTTCAATTGAAAAACAGTGAGATTCCACAGATACATTCAATTGTTAGTAAATAGTTTTTATGCGTTACGCCTACACACAACCAATAATAAACAAAAAAGATAATGTTTCAACGCCAGTGAATTAAAATGTCGGGCAGAGATGTATTTGAAGATATTTCTAGAACACTGTGGGAGTTTGACGTATAAACAATGTGAATGTTGAATAAATGAAAATCAAAAAGTAGTGTTTTTGAAGCTATTGTGTATACCTACATAAATCGTAAAATGTATAGTTGACGTATGATTAGGTAGGTATATTATGTATTCTAATTTCTATGTAGGTAGTTACTGTAAAAATATAGGTAGGTACTGAATATAAAAAATCATATTTGTGTAAGATAGTCCATATTATATCGAGGAAGGCTTTAAAACATCACGCTACAACCAATAGGAGCAGAGCAGGAAGTAAAACGTTTTTGTGTAAGTGAAACGTTTTTGGTAAGGTTCAAAGATACCAAAATCGTCGCCTTACTCCATGACGTGACGGCATTGCTATGACGCGACCTTGAAATTTTCTCTTAACGCGCCTCAAGAAGTTTTACTTTAAAAATGTGACCAAAATATTACTTTTTGAAAGCAAACCTTGCGTAGGTTAGCCAGTGAAACACACAAGCTAAAAATATATTCCTAACTTCCTTGATAAAGTTAAGTTGGAAATATATTTTATTTCAAATACAGTCGATGATACAAAGATAGACAGATGCCGGTGTTTGTGTAATTACCTATGATTGGAATTACACGGATTTAATTGGCATTGGAATTATTATTGGAATGGAATGGAATCTATACTATAAACAGTATAAACCTGAAGAGTTTGTTTGTTTGAACGCGCTAATCTCAGGAACTACTGGTCCGATTTGAAAAATCATTTCGGTGTTAGATAGCTTATATTTATCGCAGAAGGCTATAGTCTATATCTCATCACGCTAAGACCAACAGGAGCGGAACATTGCGGGTAAAACCGCGGGGCACAGCTAGTGTATAAAATATGTCAAGAAGTGGAATTCCAGCAACATACATAGACTTTTATTATGATTATTTGTATATATGTATTACGTAGATAATAGATATTTTATTTAAATTATTTATGTTTCCAGGACTTTGAACCGGTTCCAGTACCTAAACATCAATATGGGAATTTTTATTCTGGCGACTCATACATAGTTTTAAAGGTAAGAATTTTTTATTCAATTATCAAATACTAGCTTTCCACCCGCGGCTTCGCCCGCGCGTCAAAGAAAAACCCGCATAGTTCCCGTTCCCGTGGGATTTCCGGGATAAAACCTATCCTATGTCCCGGGGTAAAAAGTAGCCTATGTCCTTTCTCGGGTATCAAAATATCTCTATACCAAATTTCATGCAAATTGGTTCAGTAGTTGAGTAACAGACAGACAGACAGAGTTACTTTCGCATTTATAATATAAAAGTATGGATTTCCTTCTATCAAATGTCAATATAGCGTAGGTACTGCGTAATAGATGGGCGATTTTTTTATATGTAAAAAATGAATTACGCTTTAAAAAAATATTATTGAAATGAAAATGAAAATGGAAATGAAAACGGAAAATGAAGATGAAAATGAAAATGGTATCGGAATCATGGTAACGGAAACGGAAAATGAAAATGAAAATGGAAATGAATGGAACGTGGACATGGAAGACCTTCTAGAAGCATTATATTTTAAACGCGATTTATTCATTATATGATTTTCCCGACGTTTCGAACACTTTACAGCGAGCGTGTCTCCCCGTGACCTTGCTCGCTGAAAAGTAGGTACCTATATAGTAAATTCTGAGGCAAGAACCATTCTGTCTATTAAAAGAAACTGCGTCAAAATCCGTTGCGTAGTTTTGAACATCTAAGCATACATAAGGAAAGACCATGGAAAGACAGATAGATGACAACAGTATGTTAAAATAAATAATTAGTTTTCCTCCATAGGTACAGAGGTACATACAAAAAACATAATTCCTTCTTGCACAGTCGAATAAAATCTAGACATATTTTGTTGAATCATTGGTCAAGGATGTTTTATATTACTTGTACTAATTACTTATAATTAGAAAAAAAACAGAATAATTAGACACTCAACGTCTGATTCATCTAAACGGCTCATTGTGATTACAAATACTTCACCCGTTTTACACAAGAATAAATTCATTATTCAACTGAGTGCTTTATTTTCCTCGACAGTGAAATGTTTTTAATAACTACGCTTATTAGCTTCACCTGTATGTTTGTATGTAACCGGCTCCTAGACTCTATTTTGATTTTTGAGCCACATTAAACGGACGGATTTAATTCAAACTTTGTAGGTTCACTTATTAACGATCGGTGACAATACAATAATTTCATTTCTGCGTGTTTTTTTATACTTAACTAGCTGCGCTCCGTGGTTTCACCCGCGTGGCTCCGCTCCTGTTGGTCTTAGCGTGATGATATATAGCTATAACCTTCCTCGATGAATGGGCTATCTAACACCGAAAGAATTTTTCAAATCGGACCAGTAGTTCCTGAGATTAGCGCGTTCAAACAAACAAACAAACAAACTCTTCAGCTTTATAGTATTAGTATAGATTAATTGTACACTAGAATCTATGTACATACTAATATTCCAATGCATGAAGCTGTTTACCCGAGACATTCTATTGCGTGCAAACATTTGGACAATGTACGAATTTTTGCGCTAATGCAGAAGCAAACATTTGCAAATATCCTACATGTGGGTTTACGCATTCGTGCGAATGTGTGACTTGCGATTTTTATACGACACAGAAGTTATAAATTTTATCATTTTTACAACAAATTGTAAACCATTTAAAGATATACAATTTGTTCAATATGGTTTGGTTTACAATATGTTTTAGAATTTGTAATAAAAAATAATGTTTATATATAACAAAAAAAAAAATACTATGTACACGGGACATTTAAAAACCATTATTTAATCATGTTTTTGATAAAAGAAATATGTTAACTTATTATAATAAAAAAAAAAATCGCATTGATCGCACACGCCTGTGTGTGCGTGTGTTTATTTGTGTGTATACTTGCGTATGTGTAGGTGCGTGTGTGATGTCTGTGTGTTTGTTTCTCCTTTATTACATAAAAATCGTAAAATTTCAGACGACAGGCACATCATCACTAACATGGGATATCCACTTCTGGCTTGGCACCAAAACGAGCCGGGACGAAGCGGGGGCGGCTGCCATGTTGACGGTGAACCTTGATGATGCGCAGTTCCATGGGGATGCTGTGCAGCATAGAGAGTCCCAGGGTTACGAATCGAGGCAGTTCTTGGGGTATTTTGAACCAG
This sequence comes from Colias nastes, assembly GCA_907164665.1. Lineage (NCBI taxonomy): Eukaryota > Metazoa > Arthropoda > Insecta > Lepidoptera > Pieridae > Colias > Colias nastes. Next base: position 36,445 of record CAJQZM010040590.1, on the reverse strand, counting down.
GTAGACTTTAAACATGTTTTTTTAAATATCCAGCGGACCCGACGTCCTATCTTCGCGCGAGTTCAAAATGGCATGAAAGTAAAAAAAAAAATTCTAGTAAAAAAACTTGAGCGATGTCAAGGGACATCCGGATGGAACGAAGTTATAAGTTAGAGAGAGACAGACAGAGAACCACGCGCACGCCGCACGCCGCACAACTCTAGCAAAAAGTGTCGTGACAACTTTTCCTAAGAATTTTTTCCGTCTAGCCCCCTTTCACAACGCGCGATAAGGAACTTCGTTCCAAAAATAACAGAGCAATTTGAGAAATTTTTAAACAATTGTGTTCCACGTGTTCGAATTTTTCTATACTATAAAATGCTATAAAACAAAATATCAAATACAGTGAAAATTTTTTAAGTTTTTCTTTCAATAACAATGCAACAAAAAATAATTATCGAAATCGGTCCAGCTGTTCACGCGTGATGTTATGACCAAGGGAAATAGGGATTAATTTTTATTCAAAGACGCTCCGGATATACAAAAATCTTACAAAAATAGACGGCTTATGCATATTCCAAACAAAAACATTACGCGCGGCCGATGTGGTGGGGTACGTGTGGAACGAGCGAGGCGTGGCTTCAAGTTCAAAGATTAAGCAATGCGCGCAGATGCGACACATTGTGCAATCTGTTTACTCGGTATTATCTGGTGGTACTGATACTAGGGAATTAATAAAAAGAGGATTATATATTAAACTATGTATTTTAATTTCCTTTAAATAATATCAATTTAGTAAGCTTTTGTCGTTTTGTGTAGTAATCAATAGTTTTATCAGTTTTTGCTTCATGATGTAATCGAATTTTGGAGTATTGGTTTATAATAGCCCTAATTAAATGGATACGATGATTCAATGTTGATGGCTGATCTGAATCCTATTGGAACAACTGTTGATAAACCTTTTTTTAATAAAAAAAATAGGTAAATAAATAAATATTACTTAATATAACCTACCGTTTCACTTTGCGTAGTCGGGTAAAAGTATAAATATTTAGGTACTACACCACGGTAATCTTTCCTAGTATATATTGTATATTCATTATTCATAGTTAAAAAATCCAGTTGCATTTTTTTTAACAGACTCATCGATAGTGTCACGTCTGTGCTGTTAGTCTATGAAAAATGGCGCGAAACGCAGAACGCGTGGTGATTTTTCGCAAAATGATTACAATATTAGTAAAATGCATGACTTACTCATAATAAGGAAACTTACTGGTGAAAAGTCACTCCTCGGGCTTTGTTTGTATTATAGGAACTGTTAAAACAATATCTTAGCACACACGAAGGCATTTTGAACAGAGCAATAACACGTGTTGACGCGGCAAGCGGGGAGCACAGTCCGGCACAGACTAATGAGACTCGTGACTTTTGCCTCTAGCTCGTTGTAAAGAGAGTGTAGTAGCGATCGCCTCTCTAGTACGTAGTACATACATCTCAATGGGCTTATGTAAGTTTTTCTAATTTAACAGTTATTAACCAAGCGACCACCAAGCGTAAAAGTCCAACGAACCATAAGTCATTAAAATTCTGTCGTTCTCGGGTTATAAAATGTGTAAACTGTGACGAAAAATTATTTATAAACTTACTAGCTTTCCGCTCGCGACTTTGCCCGCTTCGCCCGTCTAAAACTTAATAAATTATATACTACTAGTTGTGCCCCGCGGTTTCACCCGCATAGCTCCGCTCCTGTTGGTCTTAGCGTGTTGATATATAGCCTATAGCCTTCCTCGATAAATGGGCTATCTAACAAACAAACAAACAAACTCTTCAGCTTTATAATACTTATTATTAGTATAGATAACCTTCCTCGAGAATCACTCAAAAAATATATTAAAAAAACCGCATCGAAATCCGTTGCATAGTTTTAAATAGGGATGTAACGATACCGATACCGATACCGATATATCGGCCGATATATCGGCAAGCCGATATATCGGTATCGCCGATAATAAAACAACCGATACCGATATCAAACAATTCAAAAAACCGCGCCCAATGAACGATGTGGGAGGCCGCCTGCGCGTGCGCACTTTGTTTTCTGAAAAAACTCTACCAATAGTAAACTTTTATTAGGTACTGATTGTATGTGTATTACTTAAAGTTTAACTGACTTTGTAAAATAATAATACTAAAATACAGGTAAATTAGCTTGGAGAAATTTTTGCGTTTGTAGTAGTGTAGACCGGGAGATATTGACACAAAATTTCGAGTCATTTGTAACAGGATGGCGGTTCTACAGGGGTCTTAGTACGCAATGACAAAAAGAAAAATGATGGTGTGAACGCTGGTACCGGCGGCTTAGTCGCGTGGGCGTTAGTCGAACTCGTCGGAAAAATAGCGAAGTCAAACAATTTGTAACACAAAAATTTTAGAATTTACCGATAGCCCATAAAAAAGAAGTAGGCGATAGTGTCATGCCATACTTTTCCGGTGTGACTTACAGCCCGCCATACCGACGCGAATGTGTTGATTTAAAAAAAACAATTCAACCATTTGTAGGCTAACTTTTGCACAGGTAACCATCGTCGTGCAGCCATTTACGAAAATCTCCATGCAATACTTTTCGGTCGATTTCAAATGGTCGCCATACCGCCGAAAATCTGCAAATTTTTTTTTTTCGCCGAACCATTTGTACCACCCTAAATTTTTTTTTTCAACAACTCCTGAATGATTATAAATAGAAGTGTGATAATGCCATACCTGTGGGAGGTGGCGAATGTGTATAAGATTTTTTTTTATTGTAAGATTTTATTCGTATTTTGAACGATTAGTAACAGTATGGCACTAATTTTTCCTGTAAGTTTGAGGTTCAACGAATATAAATACAAAATTTCAAAGATCTAGGTGGTGGAAATCTTCACTTATATAAATTAATACTAAATTAATTTTTCAAGTATGGCAGCACTTTTTCCCCCTACTAGAAGTATGGTAAATATAATAATGGTCACATTTTATCAAATACTCTCCAAAAATCCAAATGCAATACTGGTACAAAAAGTTTGGCGAAAAAAAAAATTTTTGCAGATTTTCGGCGGTATGGCGACCATTTGGAATCGTCCGAAAAGTATGGCATGGCGATTTTCGTAAATAGCTGCACGACGATGGTTACCTGTGCAAAAGTTAGCCTGGTACAAATGGTTGAATTGTTTTTTTTTAAATCAACACATTCGCGTCGGTATGGCGGGCTGTAAGTCACACCGGAAAAGTATGGCATGACACTACCGCCTACTTCTTTTTTATGGGCTGTCGGTAAATTCTAAAATTTTTGTGTTACAAATCGTTTGACTTTCGCTATTTTTCCGACGAGTTCGACTAACGCCCACGCGACTAAGCCGCCGGTACCAGTGTTCACACCATCGTTTTTCTTTTTGTCATTGCGTACTAAGACCCCTGTAGAACCGCCATCCTGTTACAAATGACTCGAAATTTTGTGTCAATATCTCCCGGTCTATACGTAATAATTATAATTTTTGAATTTTATGTTCTAACGATACCAAACGTCTGCACGTGGCACCTGCGGACAGCGTAAACTGGTTTATTCTGGTTTTGTGCGTGTTTCCACTTTCCACTATCAAGTGACGATTTATTTATTTGTTTTGTTTCGTAATTATTATGGTCAAATATTAATTATGAAACAAATTATTATGGACACGATATTTTATTGTTTCACGGTAGTCGCCTTGTCGTTTGCTCAAGGACGTGAAATTGAATGATATATTTTTTTTATAAAGTCAAAACCATTTTCTTTCAAATTAAAAGTTGTTTTTATTGAAAACAAAAGTGTTGCTAGGAATAAGTATAAAATTAAATAGTAATGTTAGGATATCGAAACATTTTTGTATAGGCCAGAACGATATAGTGGAAACGCGCTCTAAGATCTGAGTAATATACACACCACTACATATGCAAAAATTTCTCCAAGCTAATTTACCTGTAAATGGTTTTGTTGTTTTTTGATTTGGTATTTTTATTTAAAAGAATACGATTAACAGTTGAGTCTCTGTTAAATGTTGGTAACTTTTTATGCATAATTCACTATTTATTTTTCTACCAAGCCATCGATATCGGTATCGGTATCGGTATCGCCGATACATTACTACAAATATCGGTATCGGTATCGTATCGGCAAAATCATGTATCGTTACATCCCTAGTTTTAAATTAAAGGCATACGTATATCGGGAGAGAGAAAGCGACTTTGTTTTATATTGCTATGTAGGTACCTAGTGATAGGTAGTGATTAGCTGTGCCGCGCGGATTTACCTGCGGTCGAACCCTAAGGAAAGATGTATTTCCACATGTGTTATTTTGATACAATAGCTTCATCTCTGCCAAGTTTTATCAATTCTGTTTAGTAGTTTTCCCTTGAAAAAGTAATATTCTAAAAAAAAATATTACTAAATGTTCCCTACATTTTAATAAAGAGTACTTATTATTATTTCAGCCATAAGGTACTTGGATGGAGGCCATGCGTCAGGTTTCAACCATGTGACTGTAAATGCTGGCGCTGAGAAGCGACTCTTCCAAATCAAGGGGAAGAGGAACGTGCGAGTGAGACAGGTATATATTTATTTATACTTCATTTAGGGCCGATTTTTCAATGCTTGGATAAAACTTATCCGTCCAATAAAGTATTACACGATAATATTAAAATGTCACGTAAACTGTCAAATACGGGCAATTAGAATACGTTTTAAAAATGGTAGTTTTATACATTATTCGACGAATAAGTTTTAACCAAGGATTGAAAAATCAGTTAAAATAAGATCTCCAATTCCTATACTAATCTTAATATATATAAATCTCGTGTCACAATGTTTGTCCTCAATGGACTCCTAAACCACTTAACCGATTATAATAAAATTCGCACACCATGTGCAGTTCGATCCAACTTGAGAGATAGGATAGTTTAAACATGTAGGTACCACGGGCGAAGCCGAATATGAAAATGTATCATATTGTGATTATAAATGACTTGATGTTTTTCAAATCAAATACTATTATTTACTAGCTGCACTTTGCGGTTTCACCCGCATTGCTCCGCTCCTGTTGGTCTTATCGTGATGTAATATAGCCTATAATAGCCTTCCTCGATAAATGGGCTATCTAACACCGAAAGAATTTTTCAAATCGGACCAGTAGTTCCTGATATTAGAAGCGGAGCCACGCAGGTGAAACCGCAGGGCACAACTAGTCGAGGATAATGTAGGATTGTAATAGTCAAAGAATTTTTTAAATCAGTCCAGTAGTTTCGGAGCTTATTCCATTCAAACAAACAATGAAATCTTTATAATAATTAGTGTAAATATAGTGTACAATAAAAAAAAAATGTGTGCGTGTACTAGTGTACACACGTAAGAAGTAAAACTTCTTTATGACCTTATTTTTCAAAAAATAATTACTATATGCAACTTTACAGAAATACGTCGAATCACGCGTGGTAGGGATAAGAAAAAGATGGCGCGTAACGGAAAAATGTCACGCGTAACGAAAAAATGTTACACTAAATTTTTTTCCAACCCCGATAAAGAAGTTTCACTTCAATAATTTATATACAAACATTCCAGGTGGAAGCATCAGTAAAATCAATGAACAAGGGCGATTGTTTCATCCTAGATGTGGACCACGATATCTTCCTATATGTTGGTGATAAGGCTAAAAGCGTGGAACGTTTGAAGGCTATATCTGTGGCCAATCAGATAAGAGACCAGGATCATAGCGGGAGAGGCAATATTGAGATTATTGGTGAGTTTCATTTTATTTTTTTTAATTTAAGTACTCCATTTTCGCATAACGCGTGGTTCTTGTAACATAATATACTAGATGCGCTTCGCCGTTTCACCCGCGTGGCTCCTGTTGGTCTTAGCTTGATGTTATATAGCCTTCCTCGATAAATGGGCTATGTAACACCAAAAGAATTTTTCAAATCGGACCTGTAACTCCTGAGATTAGCGCGTTCAAACAAACAAACAAACTCTTCAACTTTATAATATTTTAAGTAAGTATAGATTTTCGCATAACGCTTGTTTCTTGTATCAGATTCAATAACGCGTGGTTCTTGTATCAGATCTAATAACGCGTAGTTCTTGTATCAGATTCAATAACGCGTGGTTCTTGTATTAGATTCTATAACGCGTGGTTCTTGTATCAGATCTAATAACGCGTAGTTCTTGTATCAGATTCAATAACGCGTGGTTCTTGTATTAGATTCTATAACGCGTGGTTCTTGTATCAGAATAACGCGTGGTTCTTGTATCAGATTCAATATCGCGTGGTTATATAACTTTAAATAAAATTAAAATACATGTATTTTCTTTCCTTCTTAAATTAATGCCTTTTCACAAATTTTCATTATCCATACTTTAATATTATAAATGCGAAAGTACATAACTCTGTCTGTCTGTCTGTTACTCAATCACGCCTAAGCTACTGAACCAATTTTCATGAAATTTGGTATGGAGATATTTTGATACTCGAGAAAGGACATAGGCTACTTTTTATCCCCGGAAAATGACGCAATACCGGAAATCCCACGGGAACGGGAACTATGCGGGTTTTTCTTTGACTGCGCGGGCGAAGCCGCGGGCGGAAACCTAGTCTGTACTATAATTATGACGTTACTTCGTACATTTCAAGCATTCACAGGAAGTACCCTGAAGGTTTTGATTCCTAGTTTGAAAATTCATCTCAAGGTTTTTTTTATCTAATAATATATGTAATTCAATTATATTGTTTTCTTTCTAAGTTTCTTTTTAACACTTTTTTCAGACCCTTACTCGAATGAGGGAGATTTGAACAAATTCTTCGAGAAACTCGGTTCTGGTGATCAAGATTCAGTATCTGATGCGGAAGACGGTGGTGATGATGAGGTAAGTTGGTGATGAATCAAATCAAAATAAATAGCAACTTCAAATATAACATTACAATATTGCTCTGCCTTCTGAACCAGGTAATTACCTGTATCTCAGAAGGCAGTGCCTTCCCTCACAAATTCCATAGGTATTATATTTGGCAAGTTAGTGAAGTCCCGTGTCTCCTAGTGGGGTAAGGGGGAGATGCATTATACATCTGTTTCACTGATCGATTTTCTTTTGGGACAAGTAGGTGATCAGCCTTCTGTGTCCTACCAGACCGAGACATTTTTTTTTCTTCGTCTCCATCGGAAATCGAACCCAGGACCCCTAGGTTCTTCGGTCACGCGTCAACCACTGTACCAAAGAGGCGGTCAAGTTTGGCAAGTTAACAAAATAAATTTTAGTGACTTATGATGAAAGAATACAAAGTAAAAGATAAAAAATTTATTTTAATTATTTGCAGGACTTTGAACGTGGTGAAGCCAAGGAAGTGGTATTAAATGAAATATCTGACAGTTCCGGCAAGATGGAGATCAAAAAACTATCCGGACCGTATAATAAAGAACAACTTGATACTAAGGTATGTCATATAAATAAATAAAAATAAATAAATAAAATATATTTCAGGACAGTTTTCACACACGGCACAATCTGATCCCATACTAAGCTTTCGCTTGTGTTATGGAAACCAGACGGCTGATAAACATACATATATATAATTTTAAATAAATACTTATATAGATAATTAACACCCAGACACAGAGCAAACATCTATGTTCATCACACAAATATTTGCCCCGGGTGGGAATCGAACCCACAACCTCTGGCTTGGAAGGCAGGGCCACTACCAACCAAGCCAACCGGTCAGTCAAATAACTAGCTTACCGCCCGCGGCTTCGCCCGCTTTGTCTAAAACCTAATAAATTATATACTAAAACCTTCCTCTTGAATCTTAAAAAAAACCGCATCAAAATCCGTTGCGTAGTTTTACAGATTTAATCATACAAAGGGACATAGGGACAGAGAAAGCGACTTTGTTTTATACTATGTAGTGATAAAAAATAATTATTAAAACTTAATTGCAACAATGGAATAAATAAAGAAGCATGTTTATTTATAACATTTTCAACAAGTAACAGAAATTATTATTATTAAAAAATTAATGTATGTGCCGTGCACACGTGTTAGAGGTGAAACTTCTTTGGGAAGATTCATAGATTCTGAAATCGTCGCCTTACTCCATGCCGTGACGGTATTTCCATGACGCGACCTTGAAATTTTACTCAACGCGCTTAAAGAAGTTTCACTTCTAAATTTTTTAAATTGAAAAAATATGACTAAAACATTCAAATATTGTTTTTAGACTTTTAATTAAAAAAAAACATGTTTTAATATGGAATAAATCATTTTATAAAACCGTTTTATTTTTCTAGGAATGCTACATCTTAGACACAGGAAGCAGTATCTATGTATGGATTGGAAAGAAATCCAATGGAACGGTAAGTATCTCATTTAATTTAGATTAATATTATAAAGATGATTTTTTTTTGTTTGTAATGGATAAACTCCAGAACTGATTAACCGATTTTGTAAACCTATCACCAGTACAAAGCTAAAATATAGTTATTTAGTTACATGTCTATAGTTAGAAACAATATTTGTATTTTTAACATCACACAGCGCCATCTAGTTGTAAACTAAGCAAATATTCTAATAAACTTTGAATACTTTGAAAGTATTTTTTACTTTCAAAGTTACCATATACAGGGTGTCCCACTGTTGGTATACTAAGCTCAAAGGAGGTTATAGTTTTGCATACGCTGAGTACGTAAAAAATACTTATAAAATTCCAGACGAAGTTTTTTTACAAATAGATGAATAACAAGCAACCCGACCAGCTTTGCTACAAGTACGTGAGCTATCGTTTAAGATTATGTTTTCGTACACAAAATTCTCACATTAGAGAAGCGGTATATGCCGACTGTGCGAAGCTAGAGAAGAAAACATGGATTTCCAGGAAAAATGTAGCAAAAAATTTTTGATGTAATTTTGTTCTTTAAGTATTTTTTACGTGATCAGTGTATGCAAGACTACAAGGCCCTTCGCGCTTAGTATACCAATAGTGGGACACCCTGTATATTATTTTATGCATGGAGAAGGTGTATAACTTTAAAGTATTAATAATATGTAATTAAAAAAAATACATTCAAATTTAACATAAGTATATTTTTTTTATTACTTCAGGAGAAATCAGAGGCCATGAAAAAAGCACAACATTACTTGGAGGTTAACAATTATCCATCCTGGGTAAGTTATTAATAATATTAAATTCTAAATTAATGTTATACTTAGATGCGAATGTAATTCTGTCTGTCTGTCTGTCTCTTCTTCACACCTCAACAATTGAACTGATTTAGATGAAATTTTGTACAATTAGATATTTTGAGATCCGAGAAAAGACATAGGAAAGGTTTTATCCCGGAAATCCCAGGGGAACGGGAACTATGCGGGTTTTCTTTTTATGCGAGCGCAGCCGCGGGCAGAAAGCTAGTTTATAACATTTTTATGCATGTACAATTATTTATTTATAATTAACAATGATAGTAGTAAGTTACAGTCTATAATGATAAAATAAAAAAGGTGTAGATAGGTTACCAACACAACATTCGATCTTCAAACGGCACACTAACGCACACACAATAAGACGTCAAAGTGAGATGGCATGATTCAACTATCGTGAGTGAAAAATAAACTGTAATGTGGCTAATTAGCCACACTTTGATGTGACACTTACGAAGCGTTAATAAGCTATCTACGCGTTTTCCTTACAATTTCATTGGGTCTGAGATTTTAATACAATTTATTAGCTTTTAAATATGGTCTCCTAAATAATACCATTGTATACTGCCACTTTCAGAGCGCTAATAATCTACCTAAACCTTTTAATGTGGTCTTAATAATGATAAAAAGATAGTACCTAATTGAAGTGAAACTTCTTTAGGCGCGTTGAGAGTAAAATTTCAAAGTCGCGTCATGGCAATACCGTCACCTAATGGAGTAAGGCAACGATTTTGGTATCTTTGAATCTTGCCAAACAAGTTTCACTTCTTTATAAATATAAATTTATAAAGAATAGAAAAATTGGATCACTCAGCGGGACTCGACCCCGCATCCTTTCGCGCCATTCCGGGGCGGATGCCTGACCAACTCAGCCACTCGTGACCCGCCAGAGCGATCGAATTTATTTTATTCTTTCAGTTTTATGTGTCTAAGGGACACACCGCGCGCCATCTATTGAGATATGATCTATTGAATGCCATTAAACCAACAAATATCAAATTCAAGTTTCACTTCTGACACGTGTGCTATTTTTTTATTATTTAACATACTTTTTTTTATTTCAGGTACACATTTCAAAGGTTGTTGAAGGAATTGAACCCACTGCATTTAAGCAACACTTCCAAGACTGGAATTAGGTTTTAAGTTGTTTAAGTTGAAGCATTGAGTTACTATGTACTACGTACCAGAGAGGACATCGCTACTACACTATTTGTAACACGAGTTAGAGTCAATCGTCTCAAACAAATTTTTTTTTTGTTACATTGATTGGTTTTAATTGCTAAGTTTATTCATATTTTTTTAATAAGATAAACAATATTTATTTGTTACATTGATTGGTTTGAATTTAAAAGTAATAAGAGGCAGAATATCTACAAAGTGTATGACTCACTAGCCGCCCCGCGCCGCCGCGCTTCTCGCATAAATTTTGTTCGTGGTGTCCTCTCTATACGTAGTAATAATACCTCAATGAGTTGAAGCTCTTATTTTTTGACATAACTTATTTTTAAAATATATCTCGAATATTCATGTCTTATTTTGCACTAATATAAATTAGTTAGTTCTTTTTTAAATGTTGATTTTTTGTAATAATTCAAAGAAAAAGGATTTTAAGCGTAAAAATTTAATGTTTTCTGTTGATCTGCATATAAAAATATATTTAAAATATACTTTTAAGTAGTATTAATATGTAATTGCCTTCATGCAATTTGCGCAAACTACACAATTATTGTACTAATGTATTATTTAGTTTTATGAAAACATGCACAAGTATTATTTGTAATTTAATAAATTCTATTATCTTTAAGATAAGATTATTTTTATTTCACTTCACCTATGTGGGATCCGTGGGATTTCCGATATAAAACCTATCCTATGTGTTAATCCAAGTTACCTGGTAAGTATATGTGTACTAAATTTCATTGTAATCGGTTCAGTAGTATTTGCGTGAAAGAGTAATAAACATACATCCATCCTCACAAACTTTCGCATTTATAATATTAGTAGGAATAGTAGGATAGGATAGGATTATAAAATTACCTTTTTTTATCTTTGTAACGACTGAACTGATTTTACCGTAGGATATATACGTGATCCCTAAGTGCTATAGGTTGTATATGAACCACGGGTGAAGACGGGGCGGACCACTAGTAAACAATTAACATTAAGAAATGGAGAAACCCACGCTTCGAAACTTCAATCTACCAAGAAATGATAGTAATAATGTATATTCTACGAAATAAACAATAAATACACGATTTCTGAGATTTGTTTTGAATTATTCAGAAATAGATAACGCCTCGACTTATCGCATTTAATAATAACTTTAGTTTCGAATAAATAGATGTTTATTTTTGCTTAAACCCGACATTACTGAAAAGGTATCGATTTTCACATATCTATTCATCGAACAACTCATCTACCATGGGCACCTGAAGCTTTCGGCTTTCCACACCTAAAGCCTCAAGAAAGAATGAACCAAAAACTGTAGTCATGTAACTATGTTGTGGAAACAAAGGAATAATCGGTTCAGTAGTATTTGCGTGAAAGAGTAACAAACATCTATCAACTCACGAACTTTCACATTTATAATATTAGTAGGATAAACAAATATGCCTATGATCACTTATCAAATAAAAAAGTTCATGGCTCTTCAGCTTTAACATTGATCAAATGAACAATAAATTACCACATTATAAAATCATACAGCTCTTAGACTATAATTTCAATTGTTACAATTTCGCAATTGAGCTCTTGGACTATATACGCTTGCGCAAGGCTGGCTAGTTCCGATTATGGTGTCTGTTTGTTTGACATTTGACCAATACAGATACGTATTCAAAACAATATTTAAGAAAATCTTAAATAGATTAATTTTAAGAAAAAAAATTACGTGTGGCACTCGAGGACTGCCGCGGTAAAGCTATTGCATAGCATCGCATCGCTGTGCCGGATGGAGTGGGGGTGTAGGTTTTTTCGTTACGGAATTTTTACATTCGGTCGCCGCGCTCAAAGTCTGAGTTAAAAGCTATGCAATAGCTTAAAATTTTTAAAGTCATCGCACGACGATTGTTGATTATACTTACCACTTTTAAGCTTTTTGAAGTGGCAATAACGTCACGTCATGGAGTAAGGCGATGATTTTGGTATCTTTGAATCTTGCCTAAGAAGTTACACTTCAAAGATTATTTCACTGTTAGATAGTCCATTTATCGAGAAAGGCTATAATATCATCACGCTAAGACCAATAGGAGCAGAATAATGCGAGTAAAACCGCGGGGCACAGCTAGTAATAGTATTGCATAAATTATTCATAGTCGTATAAATTACACTTGTAAATTGTCCTTGCTCAAGAACGAGTCCGGCCCAGTTTCTTTATACGACAAAATACGAAAACAATTAATCATTCTCTTATATTCAGATGTGATTCAGATGTTTTAGTTCGAATCATAACTTCATTGTGAAAACACGTGTGCATAAAGTTTAGTGAATAAACGTAAGTTTAATTGGATTATTATTAAATAATAAATTGTAGTTCATTGTTAACACATACTGAGATAAAGTTTTGGACGGTTTCGTTCACAAATCGTGAAATATTTTTAATTTTAAACGTGCTCCATCTTGATTTTTAAGGTTTTTGAACTTTGCGTAAGTTTTTAGCATTTGATTCTAATAACTAGGTACCTACAATTGTACCTGTACCTGTAATTGATTTTTATCTAGCCCTGTTCATATTGTATTTAATAATACTTTTATAATGGGCGTTGATGCTTCGACAAAATACTAAACCTACCTAAGTATGAAACTCGTTTTTTTTTAATGCAAAACACTAATTTATGAGATTTTTACAAAAACCTGTAATTTCAAATTTGGGCTCGTTTAATATAAAGCTTTTAAAGCTTTTATTCGAAATACGTTAATACAAAAAGACAAAAGGTAGGTAGCTGTTGTTCTTCACCAAGTTTGCGTCTTTCTATTTATCCAAATTTATCCGAATCAATACAGCACAAACCCGGTAGTTAGTTTTAAATTATAGTATACCCGGTAGTAAGTTTGTAATATTAAATACTACAAATATAGGTAAGTATATAATACGGTTATATAATAAAATAGTAAAAGCTTGAAACTGTTAAACACTATCATTATTTACTTAACATTGAAATTTTATCGAAATACACATTACGTTCTTGAACTTTTAGGTCAATTAAATGAGATTATTTACTTGTTTAAACCCTTATTTTTATTACAAACTAAAGGCTGGTTCACACTTTGATTAGTGCCAGTGCAGGTGATTAGTGCAGGTGATTAGTGACTAGGTGTGAACAGCGACTGTTTAGTGCAAGTGATTAGTAGGCTGTGTAGTAAAGTGAATAGAAGCGTGTTCTATTTTTTTGCGAGTGGACTGCGAGTAGCCACGTCCCGCGCGCCCTCCCTTCCCCCTCACTCGCAGTGTGCCTGCCTAAACACGTCTGGACAGGAGTGTTTAGTGTTTAGTGTTTAGCGTAGTGTGTAGCGTCGCGAATTGGACACTACTCGCACTAATCACCTGCACTCGCACTAATCACCTGCACTCGCAGTGAATTGGACACTACTCGCACTACACACCTGCACTCGCACTAATCACCTGCACTCGCACTAATCAAAGTGTAAACCAGCCTTAACGCGCCATCTTTTTCTTATCCCTACCACGCGTGATTTGACGTATTTCTGTAAAGTTTTAAGTTGCATATAGTTAGTAAATTATGTTTTGAAAAATAAGATCATAAAGAAGTTTCACTTCTTACGTGTGTACACTAGTACACGCACACATTTTTTTTATTTATTATACTGGCCACCCGCGGCTTCGCTCGCTTTGTATAAATCTCTACAAATTATACTTAACTACTAAAACCTTCTTCTTGAATAATTCTATCAATTTAAAAAAAACCGTTTTAAATCCGTTGCGTACCTAGTTTTTACATGTAAACATAATTAAGGACGACGAAGAACTTTGAAAAGATTGTTTATATTTTTATGACATGTCGGCGTAAAATGAGCGGAAAAAATACGTGTTTATGTTTTCCTTAACGTCATTTTTTTAAGACGCTCATATTAATTACTAGCGGTCCGCCCCGGCTTCGCCCGTGGTTCATATTTCGCAATAAAAGGTAGCCTATGTTCTTTCTCAGGGTCTAAAGATTGTCTGTGCCAAATTTCATCAAAATCGGTCCAGTAGTTTATGCGTGAAAACCATACGTATACATACATAATTACAAACCTTTCCTCTTTATAATATTATAGTATAGGTAGTATAGATTAGCTTCGCCTGTATGTTTGTATGTAACCCACTCCTTTAGACTCGATTATGACCCACTTTAAACGGACAGATTTAATTCAAACTTTGTACACTTATCAATGATCGGTGACAATACAATAACTTGAGTTTATCTTATGAACGCGTGTTTTATATCTATTTACGTGATGTTTCATGTTCTAACTATATCTAGATACCTATATGACGTGATATGATGCGATGTGACCTGACGTTTTCAGATCTGATTTTATCTATCTACTAGCTTTCCGAGGCTTCGCCCACTGTGTCTAAAACCTAAAACCTAGTAAATAAAACATTTAACTATAATCTATTTATCTGCTTCCACTAGCTTTCCACCCGTGGCTTCACCCGCTGTGTCTAAAACCTAATAAATTATACATACACACCTTCCCCTTCAATCACTCTATCTATTAAAAAAAATGCATCAAAATCCGCTGCGTAGTTTTAAATGATTGATACATAGAGACAGAGAAAGCGACTTTATTTTATACTAGGTATATTATCTACGTTCTTCCTCCACAATTAAACGTAGGTATATAACTTGAGCCATATAAGCATAATAAGGTATATTCATTGCTATAAGGAAATATAACAAAGAATTGATATTCTGTTCACATAGTAGTTACTACTGTTTAGTCATGGCCTTAATTCAATGAGTAATAGAACCATTGTTTTTGTTTGGTTTCAATCTTTTGCGGTTTTATCGCTGACATAAATGTACTTTTTAGTAAATGTTTTAATTTTATTAAAAAAAAAGTAAAAGTGAAGTCCCGTGTCCCCAAGTGGGGTAAGGGGCAGATGCATTATCCATACATCTGTTTTTCTTTAGGGACAAGTAGGTCAGCCTTCTGCAGCCTTCTGTGTCTTTATTTTTTATCTTATTTTTTTTTCTTCGTCTCCAGACTTCATTGGTGCATTGGTTGACGCGTGAGCGTAGCACCGAGGGGTCCTGGGTTCGATTCCCGGTGGAGACGAAGAAAAAAAAAGACTCGGTTTGGTAGGACACAGAAGGCTGATCACCTACTTGTTCCTAAAGAAAATCGATCAGTGAAACAGATGTATGCATAATGCATCTGCCCCTTACCCCACTAGGGGACATGGGACTTCACTCACACATATACTATTATTTTACAGAATGAAGACGATATATATATGGGCGGTGCTCGCCCTGTGTGTTTGTGTGTCTGCTCGGACAACCACGCGCCAGCAGTCTACGCTTATATCACCACAAATAACATCGCTAAATGATAAGGTAATATATATCACTAGTTTACCGCCCGCGGCTTCGCCCGCTTTGTCTAAAACCTTATAAATTATATACTAAAACCTTCCTCTTGAATCACTCTATCTACCTATTAAAAAAAAAACCGCATCAAAATCCGTTGCGTAGTTTTAAAGATTTAAACATACAAAGGGACATAGGGACAGAGAAAGCGACTTTGTTTTATACTATACGTATGTAGTGATTATTATGAACAAAAAACTAAACAGGTCATATTTTAACCAAAATAAATTGTGAGAAAAAGAATTTTAATGGAACACGGAAGGCTTTAATGTCAATGTAAATGAAGTCGATAGTTCTTAGGTAATAAACTCAAAAGTTTTAATTGAGAACCTCCTTCTTTTTTGACGTCCGCGTCGATTAAAAAACTGCTTTAAAATATGACTGTGATACAAAATTAGCCGCTCCTTCACATACACGAAAAGTAAACAAAAAAGTAAAAGTAAAGTAAAAAATATTAAAAAAAATGTTTTTAAAAAGTTAGAGTTTGTTCGTTTGGTTGAACGCGCAAATCGCAAGAACTACGTGTCCGATTTGAAAAATTCTTCCAGTGTTAGATAGCCCATTTATCGAGGAAGGCTATATATTATCATCACGCTAAGACCAATAGGAGCGGAGCAATGCAGGTAAAACCGCGGGGCACAGCTAGTATCTCTGTAAAGCATACCGGTAAAACGAATAAATTGGTACCTAATTAATGCTTGTAACGTTGAATATTTCCTTCCAATTAAGCAATTATTCCATGAATGATGGAAGTCATCGATTAGTTTATAGCGTGGCCTTTTATTAAATTGTTTTTTAAAATGTGTATGCATGGATCCTTAGCATGGATCCTACTAATATAATAAATGCGAAGGTTTTTATGTTTGTTTGTTTTTTATTCATTTAGGCAAAAACCGCTGAACCGATTTTCACGAAATTTAATATATATAATCGTTACCCTCTTGGATTAACACATAGGATTAGGACGCATTTTGTATACGACTAAACTTAATAAGATTAAAACGTTAATGTTATAAATGCGAATGTGTGTTTGTTTGTCTTTCTTTCACGTCGCAACGGAGCGATTTTTTGTCACGATTTTTGCATCTGGAGATAGTTAAGAGACTATAGAGAGTAATATATAAAAAAAAATGTGTGCGTGTACTAGTGTACATACGTAAGAATTGAAACTTCTTTATGACCTTATTTTTCAAAAAATAATTTACTATATGCAACTTTACAGAATTTATACGTCGAATCACGCGTGGTAGGGATAAGAAAAAGATGATGATTGATGATTTCACTTCAAATGTCACGCGTAACGAAAAAATGTTACACTAAATTTTTTTCCAACCCCGATAAAGAAGTTTCACTTCAAAATCTCGTTTCGCGGTGTTTGAAGTTAAAAATTTCAACGAAACGGCTTGACTGATTCTCATGATGAAATGTGTGCATATCAGTGTCTGAGAATCGGACAATCTATTTTTCATACCCCTAGCGAGCGTTTGAAGCGATACTATTGGTTATTTACAAACACATTCCTCGCTACACATCCTAGCACATAATTGGTGGAAAAGCACCCTAAGGCAGAACAACGTTTACCCGGGCAGCTAGTAATTATTATTATACTAGCTTTTCGCCCGCGGCTTCGCCCGCTTTGTCGCAAACCTAATCCTATTAATATTATAAATGCGAAAGTTTGTGAGGATGTGTGTGTGTTTGTTACTCTTTCACGCAAATACTACTGAACCGATTACAATGAAATTTAGCACACATATAGAGGGTATCTTGGATTAACACATAGGATAGGTTTTATCCCGGAAATCCCACGGGAACGGGAACGGGAACTATGCGGGTTTTTCTTTGAAAACGCGGGCGAAGCCGCGGGCGGAAGGCTAGTAAATTATATACTAAAACCTTCCTCTTGAATCACTGTATCTAATAAAAAAACGCATCAAAATCCGTTGCGTAGTTTTAAAGATTTCAGCATACATAGGGACATAGGGATAGAGTGAGCGACTTTGTATAATATACTATGTAGTGATTTGTAATTTGTAATTTTCAGGATGCAAGGATAAAGGCTAAAACACACCCTGCCTTCGCCAATGCGGGAAAACGGGCTGGTATAGAAATGTGGAGAATTAATGTAAGTAGGTAGTTATTGAATTTATATTATTTTAACGTATAGTCACAGATAGGTAATATAATCTATACTAATATTATAAAGCTAAAGAGTTTGTTTGTTTGTTTGAACGCGCTAATCTCAGGATTTACTGGTCCGATTTGAAAAATTCTTTCAGTGTTAGACAGGTAGCCCATTTATCGAGGAAGGCTATAGGCTATATATCATCACGCTAGGACCAATAGCAGCGGAGCAATGCAAAGTTATATTTATGAAACTAAAAATAATGCGTTAAATTGCATGCAAATTTTACGGATCACTTTTCGACGATCTCGCAATTTAGATTTTAGTCTAGGTTTTTACAATCTTACGGCTACATATCTACTTGTATAAATGGAACATTTTATGTGCAAAATTGTATCATTTAGGGCCGATTTTTCAATCCTTGGTTAAAATTTATCCGTCCAATAAAGTATTACACGAACATTTTAAAATGTCACCTGTAAACTGTCAAATACGGACAATTATTAGAATACATTTTTGAAATGGTAGTTATTCGATGAATAAGTTTTAACCAAGGATTGAAAACTCAGCCCTTAGTAAAATTGTATAATTATCCAAAAGATTCACGTGATAATGTTTGTGTTTGTTTTTCCAGAATTTCGAACCAGTGATTGTGCCACAGAATGACTTTGGCAAATTCTACAAGGGTGATTCTTACATCATTTTAAGGGTGAGTAACACATATAAGGAATAAAATAAAATAAAATAATCTCATTAATAAAAATAAATAAAAAATACAATATTAAAATGAAATACGTATATGTAATAAAAAAAAATGCTAGAATGTAGACAAAAAGATGATGTAGTTTATGTATTAGCCATAGAAATAAGTTTAATAAATCCGTGCAGTAGGTACTTTTTCAGTTTAGTCCCGACATATATACAGGCAAACCAAAAAACATCTAAAAACTATATTTTTGGCTTCAATATCGATTTAAATCTCGCCCCAAGTATTGTTTAAAAAAATATTCAATGTACTGTTTTGAATTTCCTACGATTTTATTATATGTACAGATAATACCGACGTTTCTCTTTTTATGTATTAACTAGCTTTCTATGTTTTAATCCAAGTTACCCTCTATATGTGTGCTAAATTTCATTGTTATCGGTTCAGCAGTATTTGCGTGAAAGAGTAACAAACATACACATACACAATACACATACATCCATCCTCACAAACTTTCGCATTCATAATATTAGTAGGATAGGATACTCGCTTAAAATCAAACACAGTAAAATACGTTTATAATGTTGACTGGCCAGTTGGCTTGGTTGGTAGTGGTAAGGCAGGGTGCCTTCCAAGTCACTTACATCTTGGATTCCAAACCGGGGCAAATATTTGTTTGATGAACATAGATGTTTGCTCTGTGTCTGGGTGTTAATTATCTATATAAGTATTTATTTAAAATTATATATATGTATGTTTATCAGCCATCTGGTTTCCATAACACGAGCGAAAGCTTAGTATGGGATCAGATCGTGCCGTGTGTGAAAATTTCCGAAATATTTTAATATATTTTTGTTTATTTTGGGACGATTTTTCAATCCCTGGTTAAAACTTACCCGTCCAATAAAGAACATATTAAATTATTAAATATTAAACACGAACATATTAAAATGTCACCTGTAAACTGTGAAATACGGACAATTAGAATACATTTTTGAAATGGTAGTTTAATATGTTATTCGATGAATAAGTTTTAACCGAGGATTGAAAAATCGGCCCTTAATGTTAAAAACATTTATTTATTTAGACGACGTCAGATAAACGCAACAACCTATCCTGGGACATTCACTATTGGCTTGGCAGCGAGACGTCACAAGATGAAGCTGGGGCGGCGGCCATTTTGACGGTCGGCCTTGATGATAAGTTTGACGGTAAAGCAGTACAACACAGAGAGACTATGGGCCATGAGAGTCAGCAGTTTTTGGGGTATTTCACATCTGGTGAGTTTTTTATATCACTACATAGTATAAAACAAAGTCGCTTTCTCTGTCCCTATGTCCCTTTGTATGCTGAAATCTTTAAAACTACGCAACGGATTTTGATGCGTTTTTTAATAGATAGAGTGGTTCAAGAGGAAGGTTTTAGTATATAATTTATTAGTAGACAGAGCGAGCGAAGCCGCGGGCGGTAAGCTAGTTACTTTTATAAAATATAACTATATGTCCGAAGGAAAATCCGCTTAGTTCCCGTTTCTGTGGGATTTCCGGGATAAAAAGTAGCCTATGTCTTATTCTGGTTGTTCAGCTAGCTATATACCAAATTTCATTGTAATCGGTTCAGTAGTATTTGCGTGAAAGAGTAACAAACATCCATCCATCCATCAATTCATCCTCACAAACTTTGGCATTTATAATATTAGTAGGATAATATGCGATACAAATAAGAATAGGAAAAGAAAAAGCAAAGCTGCGAGCGAAAGCAAGTAATATTATAATTTACTAGCTGTGCTCCGCGGTTTTACCCATAGTGCTCCGCTCCTGTTAGTCTTAGCGTGATGATATATAGCCCATAGCTTTTCTCGGTAAATGGGCTATCAAACACCGAACGAATTTTTCAAATCGGACCAGTAGTTCCTGACATTAGCGCGTTCAAACAAACAAACAAATTCTTCAGCTTTATAATATTAGTATAGATGTCTCAGGTGCGAAAAAAAAAGACTTTTTAACACGCTTTTATTAGCTTTACCTTTGTGTTTGTCGACTACTAAACTTTAGGGTTAATTTTGATCCACAAACGGTGAGATTTAATTCAAACCTTGTTCACTTATCACAAGAATCGGTGACAATACAATAATTTCATGAAAATAAGTGGGTTTTTAGTTCCTTTAAATTATATAAAAAATAGCTAAATTACCTAAATCATTATTTAAGTTAATATTATGCTATAGTTCTGTTATTATTGTGTCATTAAGGAAGGTGGACCCCAAAATACAGGCTG
The DNA here is from genome assembly GCA_907164665.1 of Colias nastes. Classification (NCBI taxonomy): domain Eukaryota; kingdom Metazoa; phylum Arthropoda; class Insecta; order Lepidoptera; family Pieridae; genus Colias; species Colias nastes. The sequence continues at coordinate 15,509 of CAJQZM010040590.1, read as the reverse complement.
TCCTAGTTTGGGGTCCAAATGTGACATGTTTGTACCTAACCCACAAATTGTTCAATAAATGATTTTTATTTATTATTATTTATTTATTTATTTATTACTATATGAAACTGTTATAAACAAATGAATAAAATATTCTAGCTCTTCGATACTTGGATGGCGGCAACCCTACTGGCTTTAACCACGTCACGACAAATCCGGGTGCTGAAAAACGAATGTTCCAAGTTAAAGGAAAGAAAAATATTAGAGTTAGACAGGTTAGTAAACAACTGTGAAAAAGGTTATGAATAAAAAAAGAGCGTAAGTGCCGAGCACACGTGTCAGAAGTGAAACTTCTTTGGCAAGATTCAAAGATACCAAAATCGTCTTACTCCAACTTCTTAAGGCGCGTTGAGAGTAAAATATCAAAGTCGCGTCATGGCAATACCGTCACGTCATGGAGTAAGACGATTTTGGTATCTTTGAATCTTGCCAAAGAAGTTTCACTTCTGACGCGTGTGCTCGGCATACGCGAATTTTATTTGTTTTGTCACTTATTTATGTGTTTCTGTGTTGTTGTTATTTCTGTGTTTTTTTTTGTGTTGATGACAATAGATACATTTTTCGTTCTTTTTCCTAATTTTTTTTTCACACTTTCAGGTGGACCCATTATTCTCTTCAATGAACAAAGGCGATGTATTCATACTAGATGTAGGCAATGATGTTCTAATATTCGTTGGTGATAGCGCTAGGAACGTGGAAAAAATCAAAGCTAATTCCGTGGCCAACCAGATTAGAGACCAGGATCATAATGGCAGAGCGAAGGTTGAGATTATTGGTGAGTTTCTTATTTATTTATTTGTTTGCGAATATAATGAAATATAAAAATAATATATAATTTTTTATCATATAAATATATATATATATATTTATATGATAAAAATATACACAACTGTCATATAGAATTTATTTATTCGTAGTCATTTCGTAGTTAAAAAAAACTTCAAAAATACACATGAAAATGAACTGTTTACTTGTATTATTTATATAAAACTAGATTTTCGCCCGCGGCTTCGCCCGCGTTTTCAAAGGAAAACCCGCATAGTTCCTAAAACCTATCCTATGTGTTAATCCAAGTTACCCTCTATATGTGTGCTAAATTTCATTGTAATCGGTTCAGTAGTATTTGCGTGAAAGAGTAACAAACACACACACACACACACACACACACATCCTCCCAAACTCTCAACCGATTTTTAAGAAATTTGGCACAGACAATCTTTAGACTCTGAGAAAGAACATAGGCTACCTTTTATCAAAACACCACGCGGGCGAAGCCGCGGGCGGAAGCTAGTAATAATAAATGAATAAATCGGGTTTAAATCCGTTAATGTTTTTAATTTCTAAATGTATAACACTCGCGTCAAATATAACACAAGAAAAAACTATTTAACTTATTTATTATTTATACTTATAGATAAATACTCCAGCGATGTGGACATTCAGAAATTCTTCACAGCCCTCGGTTCAGGCAGTAAGGACGTTTTGCCCGAAGAAAGTGCGGGTGGCGATGATCAGGTATGGTTATAAAAGAAATAAAAATAATATATTATTTTATTATAAAAAAGATTTAATGTTTATATTCAATATAGGTAATAAATAAATAAATAAAAATATAATAAAAACATAACTATTATAAATGTTATTTATATTTATTAAAAAGTAAAAAAAAAGAAAGACAATTGTTTCAACACACAACAATAACACTACATAGTATAAAAAGCGTGTGTACCGAGCACATGTGTCAGAAGTGAAACTTCTTAGGCAACATTCAAAGATACCAAAATCGTCGCCATACTCCATGACGTGACGGTATTGGTATCAGGAATCTTGCCTAAGAAGTTTCACTTCTGACACGTGTGCTCGGCAAACACGCTCTTTTTTTAGTTTTCTACAAAGTGAGTGGAAGGCTAGTAAATAATAAACATAATATTATATTAATAATTACTTAATAAAGATCATTTTCCAATTTTCAGGCATTTGAACGCAATGAAGAGGACACAGTTACTTTGTCAGAAGTTTCCGACGCGTCTGGTTCAATCAAAGTGACGCCATTGAGAAAACCATACACACAGGATCAGTTGAAACCTCAGGTCAATATTATCTTTAGAAATTAAATACTTTTAACGGATTTTATACGTGATTTATTTATTACTAGCTGCTGTGCGCGGTTTCTCCCCCGTGGCTCCGGCTCCTGTTGGTCGTAGCGTGATGATATATAGCCTATAGCCTTCCTCGATAAATGGGCTATCTAACACCGAAAGATTTTTTCAAATTGGACCAGCAGTTCCTGAGTAATCTCAGGATCGCGCTAATGCGCGTTCAAACAAACAAACAAACTCTTCAGCTTTATAATATTATATAGATTTAATATATTGGTAAAAAATTGGTTAGAATTTAGTTTATTTTTATTATTTTTAGGAAACCTACATCTTGGACACAGTCAGTGGTAGCATATATGTTTGGGTTGGAAAGCAGGCATCGCCAAAAGTAAGTATTATTATCTACTATATAAAAATAAGTCGGGTTTTCCTTCCTGACGCTATAACTCCAGAACGCACGAACCGATTTCCACGGTTTTGCATTCGTTGGAAAGGTCTCGGGCTCCGTGAGGTTTATAGCAAAGAAAAGGTGTCTCTAATGAAACGGAGTTCGCCCGGTTTGCTAGTTTTGTATGTATGTCCGTCTGAACATCGAAACTGCTGAACCTGCAAAAGTGCATAACTTATTTTAACAAAAGACAATGCTTTTTTAAAAGCTTCCAAATGGTCAGAACTGGAGAAAATGTAAAACTTTCACAGCACTTATTTGGCAAGAAATCATATTTAAGTCGGTTCAAACTCCAACTCAAACATTTATTTATTCATTTAGACTTTAGAAGCACTTTTGAATCGTCATTACATATTTTTAAAAATTACCACCGATTCGGAAAGCAGTATCTATCGAGAAGAACCGGCAAGAAACTCCATAGTTGCTTTTTCCAAAAAATTCAAATAAAATTCACAAATTTCCACTCTATATAATTATAGTTTAAAATTGTGTGCTTGTGTGTGTCTTATTTATTAGTAAGGTCACATAAAAGTTAATTTAATAAAATACCCACACAATAGTTTTAAAATAATGATTATTTTCTTCTTCAGGAAAAGTCCGAAGCGATGGCAAAGGCGCAGCAGTATTTGACGTCCAAAAACTATCCTTCTTGGGTAATAAATAATTTATATTTAATACTAGCTGTGCTCCGCGGTTTTACCCGTAGTGCTCCGCTCCTGTTGGTCTTAGCGTGATATATAGCCTATAGCCTTCCTCGATAAATGGGCTATCTAACACCGAAAGAATTTTTCAAATCGGACCAGTAGTTGCTGGAATAACGCGTTTAATCAAACAAACACTCTTTAGCTATATTATATTAGTATAGTTTAAAGATAAAAGAATATGTGTCAGTTGCATCACTTATAACTCACAACAAGAACGGCTGAACGTATTTTAATGATTTTTACTTTAGTGGATTTTTCTATTGTTATTATCTTTGGCGTATTATAAACTACTAGAATTACAATAAGTAAGCAGTAATGTTCAAAGTCAATAATATAGCTTACTAGCTTTCCGCCCGCGCCTTCGCCCGCGTTTTCAAAGAAAAACCCGCATAGTTCCCGTTCCCCTGGGATTTCCGGCATAAAACCTATCCTTTGTGTTAATCCAAGTTGCCCTCTATATGTGTGCTTAATTTAATTGTAATCGGTTCAGTAGTATTTGCGTGAAAGAGTAACAAACACACACACACACATCCTCACAAACTTTCGCATTTATAATATTAGTAGGATTGGAAAACTACATAATCCACGCTCAGACAGCATTTTTTACCTAAACGTTCTTCAACTTTTTCTTTATCATATCGGCTTCGCCCGTGGTACATGTTTACGTTTTCTCTCCATAAGAACTATCCTCGTACTTCAAGGAATACTATAAAAAAAGAATTAACAAAATCGGTCCAGCCGTTCACGCGTGATGTTGTGACCCAGGGAAATAAGGATTCATTTTTATATATATATAGAGATTGCATTAAAACCTTTTTTTATTGTTTATTTAATTTATAATTAATGTATTATTATTTTCAGGTGCACGTCGCTAGGATACCACAAGGAACTGAGCCGGCGGTTTTCAAACAATATTTCACAACATGGCGCGATGTTGGCATGTCTCATAGCCGTCTTGTTCGCTCCATCGGTGCGTAAACGGGCGGTTCAAACGCGGCGTTTTTATAAACAAATTTTTCAACTACCTATAGAAGTTTTCTTTCAATAAACATACTTGTTATGACTATAATAATAACAGAATAATAATATATAATGTATTTAATATAACTATTTCAAAACATACATTCAATATAGGTATATGTTAGAATTTTTATGTTTCAATTGTGTATTAAATTTGTAGATACTCCCTTCTGGAAACACAATATAAAGAAATAAAATTATGAAGCATGTATGGTCTTACCACAAAACAATTTAAACACAGTCTAACTTTAAACCAGGGATCTGTCACTTTAATAGTTGTCTATGTGAAATACGACAGAACCAGATTAAAGAGAACCCGCGCTTAAAGTTAAACCCTGTCTAAAGTTTTTTGTGGTAAGACAGTAGGTATATGTTTCTTGATTTGGTCGTCAGTTTGATCAGTGGGTTATAAACGGGCGAGTGAAACGCGGCGTTATTACGGTGCATTTACATCAAACGAGCGAATGCTCCTTCTAACCCCACTATGTGAAATTATTTTAGTGTAAACAGGCGTAGAGTATTCATACGTTGTTCTTAGTGCGTTCGAAAAGATTCTATGCAATGTTCTAATACTGAACAACACTGAATACGAGTTTTCGTTTACACCAAAAGATCACGAAATAATGCTCTTGCTCTAGCTCTATGTTCGTTTGATGTAAATGCACCGCTATACATAAACAAAACGAGATAGATAGAAAAAAACCTTACGTTAAGAATACATTGGAAGTAACTAGTGCTTATTACTAATCTATTAAATTTAAATATGCATTGTATTTGTTCCGAACAAAAAGATTATTAAGTATAATATGTTATCAAATAATGTAACGATTCCTTTATAGTTTAATATTTTTTTAATTAAAATATGTATTATTATTTCATGAATGGTATGACATAAAAATTGTTGTTGAATGCTATTTCGCTTGCATTGTGTTAAATTCATCGCATGCCATCTCGCTCGCACCTTAATAATGTGGGTTTTTGAAATATTTTTGAAATAAAACACAAATAATATTAAGTAATAATATGGTCATTTATTTCTAACAACAAAAAAACAACATGAAGTGGCCAGTAATTTTCATAGACAAGCATGATTCATTATGACTTCATTATAAATATCAATTTTTTAACGGCCAGTTTTTTTCGGGTTTCTGCCGCCATGCATGTTTTTGCTAAGAGCTAGCGCGCAAGAGCAACTTTTGTATCCGCAACTATTTTGTCTCTCCCATCAACTCTATGGGGAGTTGCGTCGCTACGTGCGCGCACTTTCTTACTAGCCCATAGAGTTGATGGGAGAGACTAAATAGTGAAGGAGACAAAAGTTGCTCTTGCGCGCTAGCTTTAAGAATCTTCAAACCTTTTTATGGAATGCTCATTGACTGGTATAAAATATTTTTAAGAGTAGATAGATTTTGTCGTATACATCATGATATAACTAGGCTTAACTAGGTATGTAGAAAATATGTAATCAAAGGTTGTACTGAAATAAAATTTACGTATCTATCAATAAATTTAATTAAAATTGAATAATAAATTAAATATTTTTTTATCAAATTGTATTGTTTGTTTGTATGATCTTATTATATATTAATGAAAATGGAATGACAGTACTCATCGGGTTAAATATTATTTTTAATTGTTTGCTACTATAATACTCAGTTATGTAATTTAACAATAAACAACATCAAACCATGCATGCGTTTTATTTTAACAAATTGGTATTCAATCTCAGGGTATTCATATGCAATAAGAGGTATAAATTATCTTCTTTGTTAAAGAGTTATTGCGAAAAAAGGTATTAAGTTTATTCTGTATTATTATACAGAAGAAAACCACAATTTAGAATCCATGTAAATATTATGAATACGAAAGTATTTTTTGTCTATCTATCGCGTAGCAATGGTACTTTTATATTATGACTAGCTGTGCCCCGCAGTTTTACCCGGAGTGCTCCGCTCCTGTTTGTCTAAGCAGCAGTACCTACTTCCTGAGATTAGCGCGTTCAAACAAACAAACAAACTCTTCAGTTTTATAATATTAGTATGTACCTATATATTATTTATAGAACGTACGACTAGCTGTGCTCCGTGGTTTTATAATACTGAATATAATGGACTACCCATCTAACACTGAGTGAATTGTTCAAATCGAACCCGTAGTTCCTGAGATTGGCGGGTTCAATCAAACACTAGTGCTCAATTCATTTAATAATAATAACTTAAACTGTTATGTGTTCATTTTGTTAAAAATTGAGTAAAACCATAGTAAAATTTGAATATATCATAGTTATCGCCCCGGCTTCGTCAAGGTTGATGAAAAAATAGTACATGTTTTACGCAATATAAAAAAAATTGTATAATAAATATAAAATTATTTATTAATGTAAAATCATAACAATAAAATAACACCGTTTTCTTATTCATTCGATTGATAATAATATATATTTTTTCAAACCTAAAATTTAAACAGCATTGTATATTTAATTACTGTAAATACAAAAGCACAACATACGATTTATAATTCTCTAACTACTCCCAAACGGAAATAGAGAGGTTCATTTTTAAAAGAATACAATATAATATGTATTGACCCTGTGTCTTCAACTATTGTTATTCCAAAATTAATCCAAAACGGTGCTATACATTAAACCATTTAAAATAAGTATAATAGATTTTAGCATGGAAATAGTTCATTCATCTATCATTTCCACTTTTCGACATATAATTTACGGTTTAAGACATTTATTTCTCAAAAAGATTACATTATAATCACTTACAGAGAAATATATTACAAACATGTTTATTCGCTTAGCGCCTTAAATACGTAGTAAGTAATTTGATATCACAATAGAATCAAACAAGAATAACAATAAAAATGAGCGGTAATTTTTATAAACATAAGTTCAAACACAGTTATAAGTTTTTATGTACACAGTGAGACGTTGAGGGTGCAATTTAGATTTAATAACCGAATGTTACAATAATGCTATATTATTATGTTTGTAATTGTACCTGTGTGTTCTCCAAATAAAATAAATAAATAAATAAATAAATAAACTACCCCAACGACCTCGGAGCAATTAACAAGCCTGCTGCCTGGAGAAGTAACAATTAATTGAACGTTTCTTATATAGTGGCTCTCTTTTATTGAATACCCTAATTAGTGCGATAGAAAGAGACAACACACTGTTATCGGCTTGGCATTCAAATCCACATGTAGCCACTTTTTGTTCTAAAAAGGTAGTGCTTGCCACTTTATCGAATACTAAAATATCGATAAAAAAAAATTTCGTTATAAAATTGCTTGAAGATAATTTAAATTTTAAACGAACCTATTTGGAATTATTCATTTACGATGCGTATGTACTGACTGCCTTGCCTTGTATGGTAGGGTTTCGTAAAAAGATACGTATTTTTTCCTGTTTTCATAGATTCATTCATAGAATTATACAGAACCCTTCGTGCGCGAATCTGACTTCCAACTGGTTGATCTTTTTACAAATCAATAATCGTATATAATATTCTAAAATAATATTAAAAACTAAATGAGTTTTTATGAAACTTTACAATTATATTCTATAAACATCAGAATAACATACTACAATCCTAGGCTACAATTTTCCGCGGGAAAATAACTAATTCCCACAGGAAAACATTGTTTGTTTGTTCCCAGAGAACACGAGGGGCACCTCTTGTTTAAAATAAATTGCTTCAAATAAAACAAATAAACATTTAATTTTTTTTTACAACATTTTATTCGATACTTAATTACCAAATTACAAAATTTATTATTTAAAATAGATGCCACCGTAAACTTGTGGCACAGCATCTCTGCAAAGCACTTTACTTTTCTTCCCGTCTGATTCGAAATGATTTGAACAAAGCCGAGAATGTTTTGAAGGCTTCCAATTTTCCCTGTGCTACAGCTTTAACCCAAACATCTTTTAATATTTCTCAAGCCAGAAACTTGCAAATAACAATAATCCATACTTATATACCTTTTTTTCTCCTAACCTAAAGCAGTCATTATCAATGAAGTACTTCGTTCCTACTAAAGTATCGATAATTGCACAACACTATGGAAGTTATATTTTGCATTTTTTCTAAAAACTAAGCTGATTATGATTTCATTTCAATGATCACGGTTAGATAAAACGTAGGTGATTAAGAAAATAACGTAAATTCACTTATTTATAATACAATTAACAACAAAAAAATGATCAAAACACTAACCTGTGAAATGACAAATTCTTATCTTCATCCGATTTCCCATTACTACGGCTTTTACAGTCGTGAACAACACAAGCCATGTAATCTTTAGTAAATTATCTTTTCAGAAAATAACATAAGAAACTAAAATAGTTTGGAAAATCCAAAAGTGCACGCCTCATAATTTTTTTTAATAATTATTTATTAATTATTATTTTTGTTTATTTAATAACAATTAAACCACATCGAATCAGACCCTGAAAAATGAAAGGGTTCTATTCCTGAGCATACTCAAGCGTAAGAGAAAAAAAAAGACTCGATTAGTAAAGTATTTCGGTCGCTATCGTGTTAACAAGAAAATCCTCCGCACATACAGACACACGGACGTCCAAGACAGAACTTTTTTAAAACTGTTTTTTAACTAGTTTAAATAACAAAAATGACATCAAAAATATCATGAATGTTAAAAATAGTGTTTTTTCTTAATATGTGTGTGTATGTATTATCTTACAAGTGCAATGTATGATACATAAAGACATTTTAAGTTTGAAAAATCAGATGTTTTGCGCGAAGTGACAGTAGTACCCACCTCAACGCTTCGCTTATGAGGCGTGCAAAACACGTTTTTCACTTCAAAAACAATAATTGAAATCACCAAGCATTGGTCAGCAGACTGGTGATCAAAACAATACGAAATGGCTACATGTCATTTCAAACTGTCGAGCTGACATATATCTGTCCTCTTTTTTCGCATGACATTTTGCCATAAGTTAAAAAGGCTAAACTAGTGTTCTAATGTTCAATTAATTGTTACTTCTCCAGGCTAGTTAATTGCTCCGAGCCAACGACATTCTAAAGATATAAGGCTTGTGTCCTAGGTATAGAATAGATATGCTATTTTCATTAGATATAAAATTTATTTTAATTTTGTTAAAATTTAACAAATATATCTTTCCAGATTCCTCATATTATCAAAATTTAGACTCTGACACCAAGAATCACTTATATGAGGTCGATATAGATAGACAGAATTACATCACATTCAACGAAGTTCCCGAATACAACCAAGCCGTGAGTTCATCCATACTACTATTTGAAACTAAGAGCATCTAAGATTTGAAAAGAAAGAAAAATAATGAATTCCACATAAGGGTGTTTTTCCACTTTAGAGTATTCATCTGTAATATACTGTAAGTTTTCCACCAATAATGTGTGAATGTGGTAAAGAACCAATCATATCGCTTCATTTAGTGAAGTTTGAAGCGATACTATTGGTTATTTACAAACACATTCCTCGTTACACATCCTCACACATTATTGTTAGAAAAGCTCCCGTAAGGTGGAATAAATTATTTTTACATTATTAAAATGCAAAATGTATTTCTAAGTATGTAAATCGTATTTTGCACATTATTAGTGTAAAATCATGCATTTGAATTTGAGCGAGCGGGAACTTGGAAAGTTCGGTAATTAAAATATAGCACATTAGCACGATAGATGGCGCTATGTTAAAATTGTCTATTGTTTTTGGTATTTAGGGCGTTAGTACACCGACGCATTCGCGTGCGGCAGCGAAACAACGAAAAATCTGTCAGTAGTGTGGCAGGATTTCACATATGATATGTCTCACTCTAGCACATAGATAGATGAAATAGTTGCGTCCTTGTCAGTATTGTTTCGCAAGGAACTGTATTAATTAATATGATCGGGGTTTAGTGTAGTTAAGAAATTATTTTTAAGCAAAAAACTCTTTTTTGACCATTTTTTGGCCTACTTTTTGCATGTCCTGAATTTATAATTTAATTTTAGTAATTAGTATGACACTATTCAATATTTTGCCTTCTGTTTCTTGTTGTACATTTTTAGGAGTTATCAGCTGTTTTGTTTTGTTTTTAGGATTTATTAAGCACAGAAGTATATCTTTTACAAACTCCTCAAACCGTATACATTTGGTTTGGGAGAGAAGCAGAACTGTCTAAACGCAAATCACTTGCTAATATTATAAGAGTAAGTATTTTTTTAACTAGGTACGTTATAATGAATTTAGAACAAGGATGTTGTGGCAAGTGGAGAAATTCGGAACTATGGCTGTCATATTTTCTAACTTCATTTATTACTTGCTCTGTGTAACTGTGTTCATTAATAATTATTGATGACAGATTATGTTTCCCTATCGCCAGTAACTCTGTCTGTCTATCCGTCTCTTTTTCACGCATCAACCACTGAACCGATTTTGAAGAAATTGGTACAGAACTACTTTGAGAGCCGAGAAAGAACATAAGATGTTTTTAACCCGGAAATCCCACGGGAACGTGAACAATACGGGTTTTCCTACGTGGTTTACTACTCAGGCGAAGCGGCGAGCGGAAAGCTAGTTTACATAGTTTACATAATTTTAAATTATTAAATATTGGAATTCTAAATAGAATGCAGGACTTATAGAAATCACTCATGAAACATCAACTTATTTTATTCCAAACATTGTAAACCTTATAGGTAACCTAAAAAAAAATTCCTTTTTTGGCGTATGGAAAAAAAAAATACTAGAATATACAACTTGAACATAGTTATCAATAATTTTCATACCACCTAGAACTAACTTCATGCTGTTAAATTTAGGTGTCGGTGTGCGCGCGCATCGTAATAAAAATTCACTCTTATCATTTTTCTCCATCGCGCCAAAAGAAGTATAACTTCAAAAATATTAAAATATGAACTTATAATAATTTATTTATGTATTTCCAGGCGTTTTTAAGAGTTCGCCATAACTACGGAATGGAAGACATGTTGGCTGTAAAACAGGGTTTGGAACCATCAGCGTTTGTTCAAATGTTTGCCGATTGGGATTCTGATATGTGGATGGTAGATATTTATATAATTTACTAATTAATAAATATAATATAAGTATGCTCTTAGATTATAACACACACACACCGTACACGCATAAATAACCAAGGTACAGTACGATTCAAGCTTAACGGCGCGGCGGCTCGGAACATCGAACGATCTGATGTGCAGAAAACAATTTTATACCGCAGCCACACTATGCTCCTCGTCCTGCTCATCGCGCTGCCGTTATTCGCCGCGACATTGCCCTCTGGCCACACAATACTCTACTCGCGCGATTAATCGCGACGCTCTTCATTTCGCACTCGTATTGCCGGTCCTTTGACTCGCGCGCAAAAGCCGACAAAATAGGGAGCAGTGAGCAGGACGATGAGCACGACGAGTGGCATGACGAGTAACGTGGCCACACTATGCCTCTGCCTACTTTCCTCGTCACTTCCCATACCACTCGTCGAGTAGTGTGGCTGGGGTATTAGTTAATGGAACGTTAAGGGTCGGATACCTGCGCGCTTGTGCATTCGCAGCTAACTTCCAAACTACCATTAAGTTTGAATCAAACTGTAACTATTTTTATTATTATATTCAAACCTAAGATTCAAACGTAACCTATAGTTAATATGTCAATATTATAGGCTATCGAAAACAATATTTAACCAAGAAGCTTATATCTAATACACTAGAGATTGCACTATGACCATTAACTTGTAACAAGAAAATATGACCTTGAATGACGTCAGTTATGTTTTTTGTCTCTTTCTGTGGAGTGACCACGCTGGTTTGTAAATTCAGGGATTTTCCTCAGTAATTTTTGCCCTTGATGGGCACATATATTTCTTTTTATTTTACTTTTTGGAAAGCTGAAATACGTAAAACAAAAAAATATGAGGTAAGTTAAAAAAGTATAAATTTCAATGTAAAAACGAACAATCTTATAACTACATGTGAGTGCAATACCGATGTCGTGTGTTGTTTCATTACTAGTAACAATCTTTAAAATGGTGTTCTAAATTTTCATCATAATATTGTTATTACAATATATTCTCTTCGCTATCCATAAAAACTCGTCATCATGGTTACCTTACTTGTTAAATTTGTTTATTGAAAACTTGTTGAAAAATGATAAAGTATTAGGAAAATAACAAATTTAACATGACTGCTTACTAAAATGATGCTAAATTAGACAATTTTTGCCATTGAAATGATTCTAAACAGGTAAATGCAGGAGTATTGAGGAATATTGTAAATAACGTAAATATACACTTGCCTGTGAAATTCTATGCCAGAATTTGGTGTCCAAACACTTCTACAATTTTGCACAATACAATACATTCTTTATATTCGGAAAATATTTATTAAATAAGCAACAATATTAACTTAAATATTCGAAGCGACGCAATTTTTTTGACACACATGCCATATTGACGAAGTGAGAGTTGCTATAATTTTATTATGGTGACTACCCATAATCAGGGAGTATCGCTTTTTAATAATTAGTTCAGATACTTATTTTATTTAGCATAAATAATAATTGTCTCATCCAACAATGCTTCTGAATGACGTTGTTGGCAATTTATCAACAAACTCATGTACAAAAACTAACCTTTTGCACAGAATATTACAGCATACATAGTAGCCTTGGGAAAACTTCGTATTAACAGTGGCAATACCAAGTTAGGTGTGAAAGTGATAAAAAACATGAACTGGGCAATATTTTCTTGTTACACGTTGTTCATACCGAAATCTCCAGTGTATTAGATATAAGCTTCTTGTATTTAACAATAATACCAAATACTAATAGACTAATATTATAAATCTCTTGATTACGCTCAATACACGATTAAAAAAGTTATTATTACGAGATGATGAATATGCGTGAATGGTAAAATACAGACAGTCCATACAAAGTCGTGGCTTGAATGGTAAATTTATCACTTTTTTTTTACAGAAAATCCAACAATATGAAGAAGCACGCGCAGCTGTTCTTCGTAATAATGAAATGGAAAATGACAAATTTAAATCCTTTTGTGCATGTATTTAGTGTATCTGTTTACAAAATTACAATACCAAAGATAAGTTATATAATGTATTTTTGCTTCAATAAAGTAATAATGAGTAATCTTGGTGTTTTATTCTTTGTAGAAATCCATTATATTATAATTATAAACATAAATTTTAACATATTGAGTAAATAATAACTACCACTGCTATTAATCCTACTTCCTACTACATACAAATGCGAAAGTTTGTGATATTGGATGGATGTATGTTTGATACTCTTTCACGCAAATGCTACAGGACCGATTATAATGAAATTTGGTATGTAGGTAGCTGAAGACCCAAAATAAGACCTAAGCTACTTTTTAAGTTTATGTTTACGGGTAGTCCCAAAGCAACGGGAACTATGCGGGGTTTTCTTTGAACGGGAAAACGCGGGTGGAAATCTAGAACTGCTATAATAGTACCTATATCTAATTACTAATATTAATATACAAATAATATTATATAGCTGAATAGTTTGTTTATTTGTTAATTTATTTGTATTAATATACAAATAATATTATATAGCTGAATAGTTTGTTTATTTGTTAATTTATTTGAACGCGCTAATCTCAGAAGCTACTGATTCGATTTGATATTAAAGAATCAAAATGATTATTATATTAAATATTAATAAATTAACGTTATATTATATTTACGAAGGTCATTATTTTGTGCTATCATTGCAAAAATGTTACTAAGCTCGTGCAAAGTGCTGTGTGGACCCACTGCAAGCAATCGTTATATAATCTATGGCTTTGTATTAATTTATTCTGTTCACTGTAAACTGTTGACTATTCCTAGTTCCTACTCTAGACTCTAGTGTCTATGCCTATTCCGTATGAAAATTTGCTGTGGTCTGATTTCGGAAGCAAACATGTTGATTTTTGATTTTTTACAAATTCTTTTTCTGCGTTTGTAGTTCAGACATAACATGCGTTCATTATTATTTGCAATGCCATATCTGTGAATTGCGAGAAATTCTCATTGAATTGAATCGTAGGAAGTTTTGATTGTCGTTCGTCTGTTTGTTACAGGTTGGAATGGTATAAAGTTATTTTTTATGTCCTTCGTTGTATTTAGAGAAACTTGATATGGGTCGATGAAACTATTGTTTTATTCCAAAACTATCAATGATCAACACTATTTTTAATGCGTCAGGTTTTTGTTGGTTGTCGTTCTCAGAATAGGTGATCTGTCAAGTGTCAAGTATTTTCTGTTTGTAATTTGGTTGTGTTTATCGTGAGTTAGACAAGTATCTTGATATCAAAGAGTTCAGCATAACATAGGTATTTATTATACATTATATTAAAGTATGGGAGCCAAAATAAAACAGTAACTGTCAATTTGTAATACAACTATCTGCGCTTCGCGGTTTCCCGCATGGCTCCGCTCCTGTTGGTCTTAGCGTAATGATATATATTATATAGCCTGCCCTATAGTCTTCCTCAATAAATGGGCTATCTAACACCGAAAGAATTTTGCAATTCGGACCAGTAGTTCCTGAGATTAGCACGTTCAAATAAAGAAACTCTTCTACTTTATAATATTATTATAGATTAAAGATAATATTGTATTGGACATTCCTCGTTCCAGCTTTATGTGTCTCTTTAATAATGTGTAAATCAAACACAAGAATATATAATGTGTAATATTGTATTAAATCAATTTTGATAATTATGTTTTGTGCAAAGTTCATACCTCAAGTATGGTTATTCAAATAGATACACTATAGGTTATTGGTTGAATTGTAGTAAACTAGCTGTGTCCCATGGTTTTACCCGCATTGCTCTGCTCCTGTTTGTCTTCGTGTGATATAATACTAGCTGTGCTCTGTGGTTTTACCCGCAGTGCTCCGTTCCTGTTGGTCTCAGCGATATGATATATAGCCTTCCTCGATAAATAGACTATCTAACACTGAAGAATTATCAAATCGGACCCATAGTTCCTGCTAGTAAAATCAAACAACTTCTTTAGCTTAATAGAAAATAGAAAATAGAAAAAATCTTTATTGAAAAAGTTTTAAAATAATACAGTTAAAATTTGGGGAAATTAAAGCCTGAGTTAGTTCAAAACTGTGTTACAGGCTTTAGAATCCCCTCACAATTTT
>CAJQZM010040589.1:0-63895 GCA_907164665.1 Colias nastes | reverse complement strand
AACAACGGTAAGTTTGGCATTTTAGGTGCCGCAGTGAACGTGTTAATTAGGCAACCATAAATGATAATTAAAAGAAAAAAAAAGCTTTAATTTGATATAATATGATTCATAAATGTGCGTTATGAACGTGTAACGTATAAATGGATTGAAATCATACCTGTTTGCACCAGGCTGCGAAGGGGTTGCGACCAGATGAAAAACGGCAACCGTGGTTTTTTAGAATCTTTATGTAAATTGCCGTGATGTAGACTATAAATAACAAGCGAACGGAATTATTTTCCAAAAAATCGAAGTGAAAAAATTTAATTAAACATGCTTGCGGCCCAATTTTGACTGGCAACCTGGTCGATATATATTCTCCTAATTATAAATATACTAGCGACCCGCCCCGGCTTCGCACGGGTGCAATGCTAATACTAAATACACTACAGAAAAACTGTGAACGTTGTATATAAAAACATAGCGGCCCGCTCCGGCTTCGCACGGGTATAAAATATATAGCCGGGCGGCCGGCCGGTACCGCCGCAAACGCTACGTCCTGCAATTTTTAAATCTGTAATATCTTCGAAAATATTCACTATTAAATGAACAATGTATTCAAGGTATTTAATTGGTTAAGGATTAATGCTGTATTGGTTAAAATCGCTTCGAAAATTAGCCGTTGTTTGTCGTAAAAAGTAAATGACAAAAAAAAAAGTTATTGTGGGTTATCCATAAGAGATAGACATATACCATCGCGGACTTTTCTGTAGACCTTTTCAATGTGTATAAAACTTAGTACATTATTTTGATAAAACTCGTAAGGTTCAGCCTGCGTTTGTAATGTAAGCGGAAAAAATGTAATTTTATACGACATCACATTAGAAACCTCAAAAATAACAGTACTTCTCCACTATTTAATGGGTGTTATTATACATATAAACCTTCCTCTTGAATCACTCTATCTATTAAAAAAAACCGCATCAAAATCCGTTGCGTAGTTTCAAAGATTTAAGCGTACAAAGGGACATAGGGACAGAGAAAGCGACTTTGTTTTATACTATATTGTAGTGATAGTGATTTTCTGTGCTCCAAGAGTCCAAGACTCAGTGACACCGCTGCAATCAAGTTCCTTCCTCTTCCTTTAAAAAAGTAGGTACAAGAAGCATTTGTCTTTCAGTAAATCATTTCAATATAATGTACTAGCTTTCCACCCGCAGCTTCGCCCGCGCAGTCAAAGAAAAACCCGCATAGTTCCCGTTCCCGTGGGATTTCCGGGATAAAACCTATCCTATTTCCCGGGATAAAAAGTAGCCTATGTCCTTTCTCGGGTATCAAAATATCTCTATACCAAATTTCATGCAAATTGTTTCAGTAGTTAAGGCGTGATTGAGTAACAGACAGACAGACAGAGTTACTTTCGCATTTATAATATTAGTATGGATGTACATAAAATTTTGGTTTCATCAAAAAAACTATGAACGAAATAATCCTGCGGTGGGATCTAGTACTATTAGATTTAGATCACTCTATTTTTTATTCGTTTTATTTCAACGTCAATGTCCTTCTATATATTTTGTATTTAACACTGTGTTATTAAGGACTGCATTGATAAAATATCTACCCGCCTATACCACTAGATGATATTGACTGTAATCCATTAAATCCGCAAACTGTGTCGATACCTATTTTGTAATTTGAACAAGGACCACTAGGTACCTATCTTATCTGACATAATAATGGAACAATAAATTTCTTTATTGAAGACCGCGATAGGATATTACCAACGATATTACCTAGTAATGTTCGATGTAAAGATTAATTGGATTATTAATCTGTACCTTCTTTATTTCGATAAAAACGTAAAATAGAATGAAGATGATATTTCCCATTTGATAAATATTATATTAATAATAGGAACTTAGTAGAAAAAAATCTTTGATTACCTAATACATAGATACATATTTGCATGTTGTATGAAGGTAGGTAATTAGGCTAGGTAATTAAATTATAATAACTTATTTTCTTTATACTTATTTTATAGTTAATACCTATTTATGGAGCTTTCTTAGAGGAGGTACCTGTCTATCTTATTTTTTTAATGTGTTACTCAATTGCTTTATTTAAATTATGACTAAGAAACTAATGAAGAATCTGAATGATGAAGGATCAATCTAGGTAGCTAAGCTATGAGTAAAATTAGAATGATATTTACCTACTAAGTCTAAAGGTTGTATATATTTAATTTTTAATTAATAATAATTAAATTATTCATTTTCTTCTATTTGTTACCGTGGACTTAATTCCAGGACACAATGAGAAAATTGTTATGGAAATCGAGCGTGACCTTGTGTGACCTTTAGATACCTACATTAAAAAGCTCTGACATAGAAATTAATCTAAAAATTTTTCACAATAAAAATTTTTTCTACTTTAATTACCTACATGCTAAAGTTTCATCATGTTTAGCTCGTATAATTATTGATTCTTATATCGGTTTATGTTTTATGTTGTCTTAAAAATTGTACAAAAAATTATTTTCCCACATTCATAGGTGATATGGTAGTTTATATAAAGAAATATAGGTTGACAGAATTTTTTGATTTAGCTAGGAGTCAGGACTCCAATCTAATGATGAAAACTCACGTGGTGTTCAAGGTCATAAAAAGTACACGAGTGCAATAATGGTTTTCGATTGATTGTTTGCGGAAAACTATATGTATAATGTATATGGATTTTCTAATTTTTTAATCATTGTGAATAACATTATTACATATTAACAATTATAATATGGATACTATAACTATTAACAAGTAGGTACTTAACTACAATACATATCCAGAAAATAAGCTTTATTTTAAAGCTTTTGAAAATTTAGACTAGGCTTAGGCTGAAAATTTGTCTGTAAATGTATTTTTTTTTATGTTCTTTATAGTAGAAAAATCTTGTGATAGTCTTATTTTCTCAAATATCAAACAGAAATCAAATAATAAGTAACTATTAACTTTTTAATCATTATTTATTGGTTTATGATCAGAAATTAACGAAATAGGTATATTGCATCAGAGTAGAAATGGCATTTGAAGCTTCACATGTCTGAGTTACCTACTATGCTGCTCTCCGTTAAACGATCTATCCGATAAATATATATATGTACTTAGGTATATATAACATGGGTACCTATCCCATCACTTACCATTACATGCAATCGCAGGCGGCTGTTCATGGTGATGCATTTCTCGGAGCACCGTGATGCGTGTGAAGGATCGCGCCCTTTCATGTCACAAGCGAGACTGAACGAAGCGAATGCCTAGTGGTTGCCTGAAACAACCTAACTTCCCCGTGCCCCCGCCCCGCATGCGCGAGCTGAAAGTAAAGCCCTTGTTCTTCTGAATCACACTGCTTACGTACTAATGAATGACTGCGATGAAATACGAGGTGACGTTCACGTATGTGTACAGTCTAAACTATGGTATTTATAGTTTCCACATGACCGATCCGATACTTTTTATTTGTGCGATCCCTGAATATGGAAAATATACATATCTGCAGACTGCAGCTAGTCTACGTACTAGAGACAGGCGTTGGAGTTTTTGGCTGTAGTAAGATAGGTACCTACACTATTTAATAAAATATAATATGTATACAATACCTACTAAATATCTTACTACTATTGACAACTACTATTCCTGGCATGTTGTAGACAAATACACGTTTATTTTTTATGAAATGTGATAATTTTGTTGCGTTACGTCACGTTTAACGGACACGTAATAAACAAATTATACAGTACGTATGCACAAGTTAGTGTGTCGAAAGATAGAGTTAGAGCGACTTTAATTATGTATGAAGATTGGAGGTATAGTATGTAGAGCAAAATGTAGAGTGTAGAAGTACTACGCCGCTACGCTGTGTTCTCCCATTTTGAGTTTCTTCTAAGTATATTCTGTACATTATACATTCAATTATATTAAGATAGAGAAACCAAATCTTAAATCTAAAAAGATTTGCGCTAAATTAATATAATGTATCTCAACTTGCAGTCCAAACTTCTTGCAGTCAAATACCTAATATTATAAATGCGAAAGTAACTCTGTCTGTCTGTCTGTTACTCAATCACGCCTTAACTACTGAACCAATTTGCATGAAATTTGGTATAGAGATATTTTGATACCCGAGAAAGGACATAGGCTACTTTTTACCCCGGGAAAATGATGCAATCCCGGAAATCCCACGGGAACGGGAACTATGCGGGTTTTTCTTTGACTGCGCGGGCGAAGCTGCGGGTGGAAAGCTAGTTTCCTATAAGTAAGGTAAAAGCATCAGTAGATGACCACTTAAGGAGACAGAATATTCTTTTTAAATGTTTGACTTTAATTATCATATGAATTCAGTAAGTATCTTTTTTTGGAAACCCTGTGAAATGTGTTTTAACATATAAACAAGCATTTCACCACGTACAATGGTCGAATATACTTAAAAAAAATTAAAAATGTTCTTATATTAGAAATTTAGTAGTTGACCATCTAAAAACTAGAAGATGACCATATTTTGCATCAGTAAATGACCACTCAGATGCTACAATTTTAATTGGGTTATTTGTTAAATAAGAAGCAAAATAAGATGAAAAGAAAACGTTTTATTTGAAATATAATAATAATTAGGCCTTTTTAAGCCTATAATTTGAATAAAAAAACGACGTGTGGCACTCGGGGACTTGACTAAAAATTGGTTTTAGTAATAGACCATAGCCATAAATTCGTACCATAAAGTTAGTCAACTACTAAAGAAAATCAATCTATTGTTAAAGTAAATAAAATAGTTTATTTTAATTAATTATTATATGCAGTATATTTAAAAGATACAGAACTTAATCAAAAGTTGACCACCATGGTCAATTACTAGAAAATCATAGTCAAACGGTAATTCGGTAATGGACCACCATGGTCAATTACTAGAAAAACACAGACAAACGGAATCAGTATTGGACCACCCCCACATCTCAATTTTGTCAACAAATCTTTAAATTTTAATTACTCTGTCATTTAAATAAACCATAAACGAATAAGAAACGAAAAACACTTACCGTCAACAAGATGACAAAATTCCTAGTATTTAGCTTCAAACTTTTTCAATCTCTACGAATATTATTACAAAAAACGAATTTATTGATTTTATGGTCCGTCACTCAACAAACAACTTGCAACCATTTACTATATTTGACAGATATGGATGCGCAATTTTCGCGCCTATTTGACCAGATAGCAGCACTAACTACTTATTAACGAATGAGTTTTTAAAATTGCCGCGAATTCTTATTATAACGGTTTATGTGCATTAGCGGTCAACTACAGGTACATGGTCAACTACTAGTGACTTTACCCCTACTTACTAAGAAAATAATTTCGAATACATGTCTCTATTTAACTGAAAAGTAGTTTGGCTTATATTTTCAGACAAAGCTTTCCGAGCATGAAGATTTAATACTTTGCAATTTTGCATTAATAAATCCTAGACTGCATTGTATATTGAAACTGTCTAAAAATGAAACCAGTGCAATGGTAAGATACTTGTACTTATATTGACTCATGAAACCAACAGCGTGAATTAGGTCACGTTCGCTTCACAGTAGACAGTATAGACACCAATATAGCATAGGTACACATAATTACTTCAATTTCCAAGAGGTATAGGTAAGTATCAATCATTGAAGTGTCTGCATATTAGAAATCTGGAGTTACTGGGGAATGTTATTATGAAACTTGGTAGAGCAAGCAAAGGTGTAGGTGGGCCACTTGATATGTTTGTGGTAAACTGTAGTGACGCTGTTGGTTATCAGTGCTTTCCTGGCCTTATAATGACTAATATATTATACCCTCTTTTTTCGGAAGACCCCGATGTAATATTGAGGAATAGTATATTTTATAGAATTTACCTATGAATTTACCTAATCCAGATTTGGTCTGGTAACATCTAATAACAGCGTCTTGTAGGGTACCCATACCTTTTGTTTGACCCCTAATAAGTACAAACTGTGTGGTCTAGGTCAGTGTGTTAAATTTAGAGAAATTGTGATTAAATTCTTATCTAAATCATCCAAATACAAAATACAAAAAATAGGTTTAATAGACGGCTTTAGGAAATCTTAATGTTTCTAAGTATTAAAAATTAACTCAAATTATTCAAACCGTGTTTTTTTTTTGCAATACGAACACACTTTATTTTGCCAAAAATTAATGTGCGTTGACGAAGAAAAATAATAAATATAATCATTTCTACATACGTGTTCTCCAGTTTGATTGTTATTAAAAGTGCCATCTAGTGGTACTTACTAAAGTTTTGATAACAAACTGATCGCAATAGTGTCCATACATTGCCGCTATTGGCTACTAGATGGCTCTGCACGAAATTAATATATTATTAATAACAATAATTTCCTCTCGGCCATCGTGCAATAAAGGTAATGTCATTGTTATCTAAAAAAAACTAGCAAATTGATACCACAGATTGATACTTGAGTAAGTAGGTACCTAGTCGAATAGTTCCTGTGTGACTTGTGTGAGATGAGATTCCCACTCGCCCACTCCTCTCAACTTTGCTGTTTGCCAGTTGCCACTCAAGCAGACAGCGCCTAGCGGATATGAAGGGAATTGTGTCATGATTTGATTTATAACCGACTAGCTTTCCGCCCGCGGCTTCGCCCGCGCAGTCAAAGAAAAACCCGCATAGTTCCCGTTCCCGTGGGATTTCCGGGATTGCATCATTTTCCCGGGATAAAAAGTAGCCTATGTCCGTTCTCGGGTATCAAAATATCTCCATCTACCAAATTTCATGAAAATTGGTTCAGTAAGTAGTTTAGGCGTGATTGAGTAACAGACAGACAGACAGAGTTACTTTCGCATTTATAATATTAGTATGGATTTCAATGAATATTACGTACCTATATTTAATTCATATACATGACAGATGTTAAGATTACACATCTGCATTTAATTCAAAAGATTCTCTACCGTTTTTGAATTAAATACTGAAACCAAATAAGTATTTGTGGTTTTTCCATCAAGGGTTTCACAATTAGTATCTATTTTCGGCTAGAATATCGATTACCTACAAGGTTGTTGCTCTGTCACTTATTACTATCATTGCAATATTAATTACTAGAACTAGCTGTTCCAAGCGGTTTCACCCGCATTGCTCCGCTCCTGTTGGTCTTAGCGTGATGATATACATCCTATAGCCTTCCTCGATAAATGGGCTATCTAACACCGAAAGAATTTTTCAAATCGGACCAGTATTTCCCGAGATTAGCGCGTTCAAACAAACTCTTCAGCTTTATAATATAAGTATAGATTTAAGTGAATCATACTCTCCAACATGTCAAGGATATCTATTCATTTGTCATGGTAGATATATACATAAATGGAGGGGGAAATCCTCATTCGTGTCATCAATCTTTTGCATTTGTTTTATCTGTATAATGTCGCATCGTATTATTGAAAAGAAGAATATTTCAGAACTTGAATCTTCATAATAATATAAATTATATGACTTGATGTATGGATAGTTAGGTATTACATTTCTTATTTAATAATTGTATCAGAATTAAAATATATACATAGTTAAGCTAGTAAGCCACCAAGTTTCTACATAAACTCAAATTCCAATGATTGAAAAGATTCAAGATATACATAATTGTACCACAGACTAATAATAATATACTTCGGATTGTACTGTGACATCACAACTACTTCAAAGTCTATTAAGTATAATAAGATTAGTTCTATATATAACAGAGAATGGATGTATTATATAAATATAATAAGGTCTCGGTTAAATGTATAATAGCATTGTTAAACAGTATGAAGAAATATTTTATTAAATAAGAGATATTACTTAAGCTAAAAATATAAGAAAATACTTATGAGTTTTTAAATTTTATTCATATAAAATTAAAAGCAAACATTATTACAGCATATGTCATATATCATATCTGCTATAAATAACTAAGTCATATTTATATGTTTTGTTTTTTTTTTCTGTTTATAATAAACATTTTTTCCTAATAAAGCAGCCATGAAATTACAGTTTTAATCACAATTTTATATTTTTGCTTTCAACCAAATTATGTTTCCATAACCTTTTGTAAATTGTAATTAATATATTCCAAAATTAACAATGACAATCTTAACTAAGGCCGTTTCTGTGTTGGTGCTTAATAGCTAATCTACAACACTCAAATCTTTAATGCAAGCTGTACACAAACACCACTTGCAATATTATATTTAATATAGGTACCCTTAATAAAAGTTAAATTTATCATTTATGAAAATCACCCTACAGTGCCCATTTTAATATGAATTATAAAAATGCTGAGTAATGTTACCATTACTTCTTGATTAACTACTTAAATCTAATTTAAAAAATCCAAATATATACAGAAATATTTAATGTTTAAGATAAACATGACTGTATTTAATTTGCATTTATTTTTAAAATGAGTAGGTGCCTTTTGGCAGATCTTACACGAGTATCCAATGCTGTTTAAAATATATTTATTTAAAACCAATTTGTAAGGCTCTTTATAGGCAAATATGATGTTCAATATATCACATTTTTAAGAATATAATACCCATTAAATTCTTTATAAATATACCAGGAATGACAATAACAATAACTTACTGGGTTTTAAATACATAGCATATACTGTTTTTCAGTACAACAATCAAATACATTATAAATGTTATAAACTAATAACAAGATAAAAATTAGTATCTATAAAATGTACCAAGGTTCAAGAAATTCTATTAATAAGAAATAAAAATGTGAACATGCTAAACACACATCATTTGGAAGTGCAAGATTATGCATAATATATAAGTGCATAAAAAAGGAACAGCCAAATTGAGAATGTTTCATTCACACCTGTACATTTTTACATGATGTTACAAAAATTGAAGTAATAACTGCTTATGATTATAATATTCTAATGTATCATTTTATATAAAATAGTGGGACACTTATGTATTGCTATTATTGGAAGTTTGATGATAGCCTAACAAGCACAGTTATCTCCATCTCTGTTGCGACCATTGTCATTGGCATTTAATTTGATCTGATCTGGAAACTCGTTGTAGAGTTCAGCTTCGGTCTCTTGGGCTAGAGCATTGCGTGCTATGGTTTGGAATGCTAGCTCTACGTTCACAGCTTCTTTGGCACTGGTTTCAAAATATGGGATATCATTTTTGCTTTGACACCATTGCTGGGCTCGTTTAGCTGAAACGGCACGATTATCCAAATCCACTTTATTACCTAGGATCACAAAGGGGAAGTTCTCCGGGTCACGAGGCGACGCCTGTATCAGAAATTCATCTCGCCAACTCTCCAAGGACTTGAACGTGTTCGGGGCCGTTACGTCAAACACTAATACGCAACAATCCGCCCCACGGTAGAACGCCACCCCCAATGACTGGAAACGCTCTTGACCAGCAGTGTCCCAAATTTGCATTGTGACAATTCTATCGTCAACGATTACCTCCTTCGTGAGAAAATCTGCGCCTATTGTAGCCTTGTACTGATTGGAAAATTTCTTGTTGACAAACTGATTCATTAGCGAAGTTTTCCCGACTCCACTGTCACCCAAAATGATTACCTTCAAAAGGACCTTTTTTCGTGACGACATTTTGCACAAATAAATTTATTAACAATTAAAAAACAAAATTATTTATCGCTCTTTGTCTGAATGATCCAAACTGTGAAGGTATTTTTGACATTAAACGGAATAGATAAATGCGTCATCTGCACAGTACACAAATATTGCCACATAAAATAAGATTACTGCTGTCTGTCCATAAAATAATATATAAAATTATTATTTATCACTAATATTTTATTATGCTTCTAACTATGAAAGAAAATAGAAAAATCTGAGTTACCGCATTTTTATATATTACTGTAGAACTTATGTAGTATTTAACCGAACTAGATATTTTTCTTCGTTTTTTATCTCTGACACTGTAGTATATGAAACATCTGTTTCCATTTCTAATTTCTATTTATTATCTGCGAAATGCACTGATTTCCGTAGATTTCCGTGTTTCTTGAAATCATATTGTTTCATTTTATTTAGTTTTTTAAAAGTGATATTCATATTTCCTCCGAAGAAATGCGATGTTAATTGGTTCAAATATGTTTTAGAATTCGAAAGTAAAACATTAATTAGTTACTAAAAAAGTATAGGAAAGAGGTGAGGTCAACCCGAATAATAATTGTGAATCGTGTTAAATCGTCCGTTAGCAGAATTATTACTCAGACTTTTTTTGCTAATGTTCCAGGATGGAGAATAATTTAAGTCGGAGTGGTAGCCGCTCGAGCTCAGTATGTGAACTCGAAAAGGACCTCAGTGATATGGAAATTATGAAAACTAGGACGAACCGAAGGAATGTAATTCTTCGAACACCACTAGCACGAAAAGCGAAAAGAATAAGATTTTTTCGAAATGGTGACAAATTTTATTCCGGAGTTATAATTCCAGTCTTGCCAGAAAGATACAGGTATAATTGGTATTACAATAAAACTTTCAATCAATATTTATTATAAACTTTCACTTTTCATCAATGGATTTGCCTTCACCAAATTGCAAACAACCGTGAAACATGCTCATTAACTTTGCATTATTATTTATTATAGATTTTTTTACCTAAAATATATGCTTGTAATTCCAATTTATTACAGATCATTTGATAGTTTAACTGCAGATTTGACTAGAGTTTTAGTTGACAATGTGACACTGCCTAGTGGAGTCCGAACAATATATTCACTTGAAGGTAGAAAAGTAAGTTTTAAAAACTATAACACCTATTAAATCTAATGTTTTCTTTATCTTTTACAAATTATAAATTATTATTAATTCATTTTAGATAGGAAAACTAGATGATTTAGAAGATGGGCAATCATATGTTTGTAGTGGGTTTGGTGAACCATTCAAGCGATTGGACTATGAAGCTAGTGCTGTGACTCCACAATCTTTTAGATTAAGTGGACCAGAGTCTCTGAGTGATAGTGCAAGTCCATCTCCAGCCAGGGCAAACAATAGATTGTCCCGATATTTACAGGTTCATAGCTTTTATCATTTTTTAGTACCAGTTATAAGCTTTGTTTGAGTACTTTTCCAATGAGGTCATTGACCCAGCTAAGTTATCCTTATCAGCAGGATTAATATTTAAATGAGATAATGTGTTACTCGTTTAAAGATGAGAAATATTTTAATCTAAAATTATTAAAATTTTTGAGAAAAAAAATTGTTCATAGCCTGGGGCCTGGGTCTAATAAGAAATTTTTAACACGTTAATCTAATAGTTTAGAGGTTATATTTTACCTCATAGAAAGAGTAATCAAATGTGAACTCTCTGTTGAAAACTTTTATAAAATTGTCGCAAATAATCATTCTTTAGGAATTATATTTTACTCTTACTACCTATTTAGAAAAAAAAATTGTATTACACTTGTCAACATACTCAAGATATACATTAATTTTAGACAAACGGTAGCAGTACAACTGGCAATGGATCACCTAGAGTAAGCCCAGCAGGTGATAATGTAGTCCGGCCACGCATAGTTACAATTATTAGGAATGGGGTCAAACCCCGCAAGGTAACTTGACGTTGAACAAATTTATGAAGTGAAACTTGTTGAGGCACGTTGAGAGTAAAATTTCAAGACGCGTCGTGGCAATACCGTCACATCATGGAGTAAGGCGACGATTTTGGTAACTTTGAATCTTGCCAAAGAAGTTTCACTTCTGACACGTGTACTCTGCACACACGCTCTTGTTTGAAATTCATATATTAAATGTAACTTTATAACCTATTTTTGTAAAATAATTTGTAGGTATGCAGATTGCTATTGAATAAACGCAATAGTCCAACTCTGGAACATGCCTTAGCTGCAATCACTGAGTGCATTAAACTTGACACGGGCTGTGTACGCAAAGTGTTTACACAGTCTGGCTCCCCTGTCACTGCGTTAAATCAGTTCTTTGAGGAGGAAGATGTGTTCTTTGCTTATGGAAATGAAAGGTAAAATATAACTACAAATTATCATTCTACTTTTCACCCCTCTATAAGTACACATATGTCACTTTACACCTGACATCATGTTGCATGGAACATGGAACCTATTGGTAATTAGATATTCCAGTTTCCTTTGGATTCAATTCATTTGTTTCACTGGTTAAAAAAAGTAAGGATCATAATAAAACAAAAAATTTACCCCACAGTGAATATACGGTAATATATCTTGTTGTTCAATTTTTTTTACTATTTCCAAATCAAACTAATTGAAAATATTTATATTTTTTTTATCAGGGTTAACCAAGAAGATTTTGAATTGGAATTTGAGGAAAGCAAAGCTGTCCTACAGTGTAGAAAAACACCCATCACAAGAAATTCAAGGTAAATTATTTTAGTTTATGTTATAAAAAAGGTTTCTGGTTACATTTTTCTTAATTATTTCAAATTTGCCGCACATTTGCTATCAGTTGTATGCACTATACAGCTATAAATTTATTTCTCATGTTATATAGATCGGGACCTAAACCTCGAATGCCAGTTAAAGCTGGTGGGGCAGCTCGTAAAGAGAACGAAGCGAGCGGTGCGGCGGGTGACAACGAACAGTCGCCGCTGGCTAATCTCTTACCACAGCCGCTGCGTCTCAAGTACAATGTGGGCAAAATTATAGGTTAGATTTAACTGTTAGATTTATTTTTATATTAGTGCTTTGCATTTGTTTGAGTCTAAAGGTTTTGTTTTTGAAGTTGAAAAAGACTTGAAAGAAAATTTGTTTTTAGTTAAAATGTTGTTTATGCTTACCTACCATAATTAGTTTGTTATTTTCGTTTTAGTAGATAAGAATTAGTTTAAATTTATCTACTAAGAATATTCATAATAGTAATTATGTTAATTACTTGTTAGTCATTATTGGTTTTAATGTAATCACAATCAAGTAATGAGAAAATATCACAATATTGTGTGTGAATTATAGTTTATATTTTGTAATTTTGCACAGGTGACGGCAACTTCGCAGTTGTTAGAATATGTACAGACAAAACCTCAGGCAAAGACTATGCTCTGAAAGTAATTGATAAAGCCAAGTGTAAAGGAAAAGAACACTATGTAGAAGCTGAGGTAAAGGCATTATTTATAATATTATTAATTTCTGTAAGTTTATTTTTGAAGTGAACCTTCTTTAGGCGCGTTGAGAGTAAAATTTCAAGGTCGATTCATGGCAATACCCTCACGTCATGGAGTAAGGTGACGATTTTGGTACCTTTGAATCTTGTCAAAGAAGTTTCACTTCTGACACGTGTGCTCGGCACACACGCTCTTTTTTGAGTTAAAGAGTTTGTAATACTAAATGATTTAAAAAATTGTTTTGTTTACATTACTTAGGTAAGAGTAATGAGAAAGCTCTGTCATCCACGCATTGTGTCACTCATTGAAGAGCAGGACAGTCCTGAATGGCTTTTCCTTGTAATGGAATTAGTCAGCGGTATGTATTATTATTTTATTATGTATACTTAATATTGTAATCGTTTCATGATTCATTTGTTTATTCAAACCTTAACAATATCAACCTTTCACAATAAAAATATAATACTTAAATTAATATGTATCTAATTAAAGAAGGGTACAATTTCAATTGATTTAAATGTACTAATAAATAACTGTTAGTGACCAGATTTAAACACAAATTTTAAATGTAAATACACTTTTTTGTGTTAAAATGTACATATTTTATAATTCAATCGTGTAGTTAATACCTACCTATTAGAATAAAAATTCTCATGTAATAGCAATGGTAATGAAATAGTTTTTTTCAAAATAATGTTTATTTAATATGAATATTCCCTAATTATATAACATATTAACATAGCACATGATTTATATTTTTAGGAGGAGACTTATTCGATAGTATCGCGGCCGCTTCTAAATTTTCCGAACCGCAAGCGCGTTTGCTAATTGGTCACTTAACATCCGCTATCGCATATCTACACTCGCTTTCCATTGTGCATCGAGACATCAAACCCGAAAACCTTCTGGTAAGACATTCATTTCTCACGGTCTTATCATTTAATAGCACTAATAGCTGTGTGTAATATGGTGTAAATATATATGAAAATCATCAAAATTAATAAAGTGTTTATGGTAGAAGATCCGAACATAAGTGGACCTTCACCGGCGTGATAATAGAATGAGACCAATTTTATAATAAATTTAGTCTATTAAAAAATGTATTAAAAATGGGTTGACTGGGAAAATCCTGGACAGGACATTTTTAATGAATTTAAAAAAAAAACATTTTTTTTTAATTAATTGCAGTATCAAGATAATAAAAAAAAATTATAATAGACTTAAAGTATGAAACCTACAGAATGTGCAGTCATAGTCGTTTTCTAATATTTACCGGGACAAACGGCTAGGTTGGCAGGTATAAACAGGTATGTCGGTACCAGTTACTTTCACTTGATAGGATGATGAAAAAAAAATTATGTCAGCGCTGTTTTATTACAAAATTGTTTTATTATCTCGAAACTGCAATTAATAAAAAATGAAAATAAAAGATTTTTTAATAATTAATTAAAAAATATCCTGTCCAGGATATTTTTTAATAATTAATTAAAAAATATCCTGTCCAGGATTTTCCCAGTAAACCCATTTTTAATACACTAAATTTATTATAAAATTGGTCTCATTCTATTATTACGCCGGTGAAGGTCGACCTATATTTGGATCTTAGACCATTAAATGTTAATTAACATATTAATTATGATATTCTTTCCTAATTTTCAAACTTCATTATATGTCAAAATTTTATCCATAAATTATAATTATTGTCTATCTTTATTCTTATATGATATGTTTTTTGTGGATAGGTGGAAGTAGGATCAGATGGCAGTATACGCGGGCTGAAGCTGGCTGACTTCGGCCTGGCCGTCGAAGTGTGGAGACCATTACATGCAGTGTGCGGTACACCTACTTATGTTGCACCTGAGATCTTACTCGAGACTGGATATGGTCTTAAAGTAAGTTATCTAGGTTTAAGTTGGTTGATTAATTTTATTTTATAGAGATTTAGTGATTATTAGTGATTAGATTTTCCACACTTTACCACTTTTATTGTAAATCTCAATTATTAAAAGTTGAATAAATGCATAATAAATAATAATGACACATGAAAATTTGACTTACTCATCACTTATTTTATTTTATTTATTTATTTATTAGATTTAATTCAGGCAACAAACATTAAATTGTACAGACCCATAGAATAAATACCTTACAGACTAACATACATATAATAATTTATAACTAAAACTTAAAGAACATAAGAGCACTACACTATACACGATTCACGGCACTGGCGGTGTCATATTGCGCTGTATCAGCTTCGGCTGGGTGTTGCGAAGCCGCCTGCGAAACCGTCGGAACACGAACGGACGGACTTATACTTTTATATAATTTATATACGCACACCACACAAATGTATACATTCCTTGTGGTCGTAGTATGAATTAACAAAAGTCTAACGATTTCACCTTTATAATAATATACCATTACGCAAGCTATATAAAGCCAATATCCATCAGATCGACGTATGGGCGGCGGGCGTGATCCTGTACATCCTACTGTGCGGGTTCCCGCCCTTCTCGTCCCCGGACGGCGACCAGGAGAAGCTGTTCGACGCGATCCTGTCGGCGCGGCTCGAGTTCCCGGCGCCGCACTGGGAGCGCGTGTCGGCCGGCGCTATAGACCTCGTCGCGAACATGCTGCGTCCCCAGCCCGAGCTGCGCTTTGCCGCTGAGGACGTGCTCGACCATGCGTGGATGTCGGTAAGAACTTCACTACATAGTATAAAACAAAGTCGCTTTCTCTGTCCCTATTACCCTATGTCCCTTTGTACGCTTAAATCTTTAAAATCTACGCAACGGATTTTGATGCGGTTTTTTTTAATAGATAGAGTGATTCAAGAGGAAGGTTTTAGTATATAATTAATTAGGTTTTAGACAAAGCGGGCGAAGCCGCGGGCGGTAAGCTAGTGGTTATATAAATTCGCTCTGTTACCACATGATAGATTATAGGTATAGTTCGAATCAAACTTAATGGCTGTTCGGAAGTTAGGTGCAGGTGCAACTACGGGTGCGCACAGGTCTCTTAACGTCCCTTACTTAAAATTGTTTAAATTAACGTTACTTAAAATTGTTTTCTTGCGCATCGGATCGTACGATGTTCCGAGCTGCTATTAAGTTTGAATTGTATGTAGTTATTTTATTAGTAGAAATTTATTTTCTACACCGTAAATTTAGTAGTATTTGTAATCTAAAGTCATATTCATAATGAATTATTTTCCATATAAATTTTAATATTCGTTGCAGGATGACTATGATGAAATGTGTGACTTCCGCTCTTGGTACGACGAGGATTCCTCATAGCTACAGGACGTCCACGCTAATGTGAATGCGGCTATGTGACGGCTTAAATCAAATACACGCGATTTTTGCTAAGGTTTACTGCCGCGCTCTTATTTCTGCATGCCTTGTCATATATTATAAACACCAATAATACCAAAGTTATTCCGTAATATAATGAAAAATGGACAACGATGCTGCTTGCATGTGTTCAATTTTTAATAAAAGCGTTTCGATCAATTTTTAATGCGGCAGCGTCGCGTCGTTATGGTCAATTCGATTTTTATATTCAGTGTTTCTCCAATTGATACAATTGTTAAGTGATCATCAAATGAACTTCTTTTTTTTATTTATTTTCTTAATGTAATATCTTTCCATAGTTAGTATTTATGTGGCTGTAAAACCAGTTTCTTTAGTATTATTTAGCTTTATATTTATGAATCAGATGATAGCTAATGCATTTAAGTGATCTATTATTGAATATTCATATTAGATTTGTTTATATGATTGTTTTTGAAATTTAGAGTCGTAGAAAGGTTTTTTTTTTTTATAAATTGACATTAACTTAAGCCTGAAGACTGTTGATATGCGCGGAATTATTGTAAAATCATTCACCTGCATTAAGACAAAGCTGATTCTAGTTGCTTTCACTGGTGCATCTTTATTTTGCAAAAATTCTCATCTAAAAATAGGTTTAAAAAATGTAATTTATATTTTATGTTACTGTAACAAATAGTAATATATGTTCTTATTATGAATAAACACTTCTTAAATTTATTTATTGCACATGCTTATTAGTTGGAAGTATTGTACAATTATTGCTAGGCAAACAGGTACAATTAATATTTGTGTTGAGAAAAATGTCACATTCCTCATAGCTTTCCATAGTATTACAAAATCTGCCTCTTTTTGAATGCTCAAAAATTTCGAAAGTGCAATAGGGATTGTACTTGTGCCAAATGATATCATCTTCAAAATTATGGATCATCTCGATTTTTCTCATTTTTATATTGTTTTAATTTATAAAATACCCATGAGATGACCTTCCTAAATATGTGCATTTTTAATGACATTCCCATTAATCTAACCTTAATGGTTAGATTGTAAAAATGTGTGGACAATAAAAATTCTTAATGGCGATAGACATCCCTCAATATTTTTAGACCTTCATTTGCAATAATATATATTTAATGTGATATACAACATAAAGCATATATGTACTGTATGATTACTTTCACTGTCACATTGTCACTCATTGAAATTTATTTGCTTATTAATAAATTATTTATTAAAATATCTAGTCATTTCATTTTATCCAAAAAATGTATTAATTACCAGACTACAAGGTTCATGATCTGTTTGATAAAAAATATAGAAGTATTAATTGCAAGTTATGAAATAAAAAAATAATAAAATTTTGTACACATATATTCAATACAACAATAAGAATATATCACTTAAGTATGTACCCTGTTAGAAGAAATCCACTTGCCCCATTCATTGTAACTTCTGGATGAGTTCTTTCTGATAAAACCTGAAATAAAAGAAATATTAAATTTACAAATATCATAAAAAAATTGATATAATACATATTATGGTTAACACAATATTATTGTAAAAAATCAAACCTGATAATTTCTCATCCAATTACAGGTAAGCTTTAGCGCTGCAACATTACTTTGTGATTTAAGGAACATATACAAATTTTGTAATGGTTCTACAACATTATAATAAATAACAAATGGTCTACCAGGTTTTACAAACTTCGACAATTCTAAAAATATATTCTGAGGATCTTCTTTACATGCTATAACCAGTGAGTCCATTTTATTTGATAAAACTTTTGAAGCTTCTATATTATCAAAATGCCACTTGGGTTTTTTTGGCTCTGGTAAATTATTGTCATCATTTCCACTTGATTCAGCTTGTGTACTTTCATTTTCAGAAGTTTTTGGAATTTTTGCATTATGCTGCACAATCTCTTCTCCTTTTCTTTTCAAATTTGTTGTATTTTCAGAAACACCATCTACAACTTTTTCCGTGTTTGTATCACATCCTTGATAATATTGTCTTAGAGCAGAGTAAACATTCACAGAAATACATTTATTGTAGTGTTTTGAATCAAAATTCATTGCCAACAAAGCTTGTTTTTGAGACATATTTCCAGGGTGCATATGAATCAGATTGCCAGTGCATGTTTCTCCCATTGCACTTAATAAAGCAGCTGCTACAAGACCGTTTGATCCTGAATCATAAAGCAAGTGATTTCCTTCACAATTGATATTGGCCATTGTTATAATTTGTGATAGAGTATCAATACGAATGCCCTGCACCTTAGTGGGTTCTAGTTTATACAAAATTTCAGAAATCACTCTTAAATTTGGCTTTAATACTTGAACATACTCAAAATATTTCTTTTCTTTCTTTTTTAAGTATTTATCTTGGGAGAATTCGGTTTTATTGTGAAAGGTATTGGAATTAGTTATCAAAGTTTCGACAATATCTGACGCTTTTGATGAATCGCTTTTCAGGTCATAAATCTCATCCGCTGTTAACTTTTGTGAACGTCCATCGTCGTAGATATTTCTATTATCCATACCGGAAGATTTAATTCCAATTTCATCTTTAAGACTAAGGGTTTCTTTAACTAATTCTAACTCATATTCTCGGCTTCTTTTTGAACCCTTTGGTATCATTTTAAAAAATGAAAAATACTTGCATCCTTCTATACCACCTAAATTAACAGAATCTTTTCCTATATTTATGCATGAGTTTGTTTTATTAAACTTGTGAAGTTTTTTGTAGTTTTGTTTTTGAATAACAATATATTCACCAACATTAATACTATTATTCGTCATATTTTAACTTATTTACCAGATAATTAATTGTTTCTACTTGTTTACTTAGGTCACTTATCACTAACAGTCATTAAATATTATATAATATTTAAAATATTTTGATTTCAAATAGCAATGTTATCATTTATGTGTCAAAAACGGTTTATTGGTCAAAAACAGACGAACCACTGATTGCTTATTTTGAGGTTAAGTTTACAGATACAGATAATCAATTTTAGGTTATAGTGTACACGAAGACTGTTCGTTTTTTAGATTTTAAATTAATAATTACTTTTCTTTTCACGTTTCATAAAATTATTAAAAATGCATTGGATATTCATAAAATCTGCATCACAGTTGATCACTAATATTCCCTTAATGCATGCCAATAAAATATAATAGAATTTATGCAAACGACTAGAGTCCAGGGGTTCCCAATCTTTTTCAGCTCGCGGCGCAGTTTCATGTTAAGTTTTTTGTCACGGCGCGCCCGCCCTACCGTTCAACCTAGCTATTTGAAAAGGAAACTGTCGATATAGGTACCTACAATACATGAATAGAAATTAGGTTAGGCTAGGCTAAGAACAAAAATTAAAAAATAACTCGATTTCTTTATTGTAAACTAGCGACCCGCCCCAGCTTCGCTCGGGTGCAATGCTGATACTAATTAATACACTACAGAAAAACTGTGAACCTGTGAACGTTGTATATAAAAACATAGCGGCCCGCTCCGGCTTCGCACGGGTATAAAATATATAGCCGGGCGGCCGGCCGGTACCGCCGCAAACGCTACGTCCCGCAATTTTTAAATCTGTAATATATTCGAAAATATTCACTTAAATCACACGGTGTAAAGGGCCATTTAGATCTATATTAAATGAACAATGTATTCGAGGTATTTAATTGGTTAAGGATTAATGCTGTATTGGTTAAAATCGCTTCGAAAATTAGCCATTATTTGTCGTAAAAAGTAAATGACAAAAAAAGTTTTTGTGGGTTATCCATAAGAGATAGACATATACCATCACGGACTTTTCTGTAGACCTTTTCAATGTGTACAATAATTAGTACATTATTTTGATAAAACTCGTAGGGTTCAGCCTGCGTTTGCAATGTAAGCGGAAAAAATATGTAATACTTCTCCACTATTTAATGGATGTTATTATACATATAAACCTTCCTCTTGAATCACTCTATCTATTAAAAAAAACCGCATCAAAATCCGTTGCGTAGTTTCAAAGATTTAAGCGTACAAAGGGACATAGGGACATAGGGACAGAGAAAGCGACTTTGTTTTATACTATGTAGTGAAGAATTTATAGAGAAGCAAATTTAAAATCTTGTATGTCATTTTACGACGCTATGTTTCTTACCGATTGCGCTCAAAAATTGTACTCGCGAATATAAGCAGATCGACTCACGGCGCGGCGCCCGGGCCCCTCTTCACTTTCTACGGCGCACCAGGGTGCGGCGGCGTACAGTTTGGGAACCCCTGGACTAGACAATATATTCTGCGTTTGACGTTGACAGTTCCGAAATCCGAGTTCTGACAGCTGTCTGAAATTGTGGACTGCGGTCTGCGAAATGCGAATTGTGAATTGTGATATTACCACGATATTACTTTTTGCTGAGTGATAGAAAGTTTTAAATATTCCTGATCAAAGATCATTATGGCCGCTTTAAAAAATGCTCAAAACATCAAGACCTTAAATGTTTTGTTAAGGAGAAATATACCACAAATAAGTTGTAGAAGAAACTTAAATCTTCAAGAATATCACAGCAAAGACTTGTTAAGAAAACATCAAGTATCAATACAAAATTTCCGCTTGTTAGACTCCAATTTGGATCCTAAATCTTTGTCGGATTTTAAAGCAAATGAATATGTTGTAAAAGCACAAATATTAGCTGGTGGTCGTGGAAAAGGACACTTTGATAATGGATTCAAAGGTGGTGTTCATTTGACTAAAGATCCCAATGAAATCATGGGCCTAGCCAAGAACATGATTGGTCACAAACTAATAACTAAACAAACTCCTAAAGATGGTATACTTGTGGACAAAGTTATGGTAGCTGAAAGTGTAAATATTAAGAGAGAGACTTATTTAAGTATTATCATGGAAAGAAGTTACAATGGGGCTGCTTTGGTAGCATCACCTGCTGGAGGAATGGATATTGAAGCTGTTGCTGAAAAGACTCCACATTTATTAAAAACAGTACCAATTGATATTCATGAAGGAGTAACTGACAAAATGGCTAATGAAATTGCAGAATTCTTGGAATTTAAAGGTTCAATGGCAAAGAAATGTGCAGAGGAAATTAAAAAACTATGGGAGCTCTTTTTGAGTGTAATAACCCTTTGTTATTTTCAATTTTAAATGTGTGCTGCTGCTTTAAACCTATTAAATAACAAGTAATTTAAAATTTTCAGGTAGATGCAACACAATTAGAAATTAACCCTCTTGTTGAAACAGATGACGGCCGAGTAGTTGCAGTTGATGCTAAAATAAATTTTGATGACAATGCTCAATTTAGGCAGAAAGAGATTTTTGCTCTGGATGATGTATCAGGTGTAGATCCAAGAGAAGTGAGTATGAAAGAAGAATTAATTGAATATTAAGGCAGAAATTTTGGTATTTTTTGGTTGTATGAATTTATTATGATTACTGAAAAAAAAAAAAGAAAACAGAATTTAACCAAACTCAATGCTGTTACATAATGTCTAAAAAATTGAAAATATTTTCTTCTTATGTAACTTTTCATTTAGTTATCACTGTCTATACTGTTATCATTTATATGTAATATGATATCTATAAATAAATATAAGTGATAACAATGAATCCAAGGGTATCAATAATGTGTAAACACTATTATTGCTTTACACATAATGAAAATATAATGTCCATTATATGTGATTTACCTTTGGGCTTTGATGTGTACCTATCTGATTCTTCATTGTATAATATGCTGATTAAGTATAAGTTATTACTTATGCAAACATTTACATAAATGGATGTTGATATTGTTGTATATCACATTAAATATTATACTCCCTAATTATTTTAACACTTATAATTATGTTTTACTAATAATGGTGAAATACTAAAAGCAAGAATTAATTAATTTAATTAATCAATTTGTATCAAAAAAGATTTTATTTTCTTATACAGAGAGAAGCATCAGAATTGAACTTGACCTATATTGATATGGATGGCAGTATAGGTTGCATGGTTAATGGTGCTGGCTTGGCCATGGCTACAATGGACCTTATCATGTTAAGTGGAGGAAGACCAGCTAACTTCTTAGACCTTGGAGGTGGTGTGGGCCAATCACAGGTGTCAGCTGCATTGAGAATATTGGAGTCAGATCCCAAAGTGAAGGCAATATTTGTCAATGTTTTTGCTGGTATGTAGCAATTACTACTTACACCTATGTAGGAATCCTACTAATATTATAAATGCGAAAGTTTGTGAGGATGTGTGTGTGTTTGTTACGCTTTCACACAAATCCTACTGAACCAATTGTAATGAAATTTAGCACACATATAGAGGGTAACCTGGATTAACACATAGGATAGGTTTTATCCCGGAAATCCCATGGGAACGGGAACTATGCGGTTTTTCCTTTGAAAACGCGGGCGAAGCCGCAGGCGGAAATCTAGTATTTTAATAATTATGAATTTCTTACATTTTTATCATAATCTTGTTACAGGTATTGTAAATTGTGCAACTGTGGCAAATGGAATTGTTGCAGCATGCAAGGAGAATCCACCAAAACACCCTCTTGTTATCAGACTTGAAGGCACCAACTCGGTTCAAGCCAAAACAATTCTTGAACAGTCTGGTCTCAAGTTTCATATTATTAATGACGCAGATGAAGCTGCCAAAGCTGCTGTTAAATTAGCTGAAGGACAGAATTAAGAAATACATGACAATAATGTATCGTAGTAATGAAATAAATGATTATGACCTTAATTACTTTATATTCTATAAGCACAAAGTTTACTATCATTGTATAAATTCCTAATTTTTATTTGACCGAATTATTTTATGTATAAGTTGTTATATATTCAAAAACTTATAAACGAGACTGAGGATATTGTTTTTATTGTTATTTCACATGTTATTAGTTCAATAAAATATGTTTTAAAAACACAATCTATTTGAGTTAATTTCTATAATCCATTTTAACCATCCAAAACTGTAAAAGGAAAGAAAATAATTCATCAGTTAATTTTCTTTCATAGTAATTGTGTTACTATGTATTAACTATTTAGTATTATATGTGGTATCACTTCTATAATGAAAAAAAAAGGATAACTTTAAACATTTATTTTTAAATAAATTTCGACAGTTTAACCTAAATAACTTTCTATTTTTTAATAATACTAAGCACGGAATAGATTAAGTCTTCGTCCCTGGGGCGACGTATCGCTTTTGCCGAGGGTCATATTGGCTTGGATTTCTTCGAACGCCGGTAAATGACTCAATTTCCCCCTGGCAGCGACAGCGGGCCGCTTGCTGAGCATACGACGAGCTACTCGCACTATGTCGTCGGCTGTAATTTTTTCTGTAATGCGAAAATTTTCTGTTTTAGAAGTTTTCGTGTAGTATGTACTTTATTTTGTATCATAGTTTTAGTTTAATATGTATAGTAAAAATTAATTGTAGAGAGTGAAAAAATTTAATATGTGAGACAGTTGCAAATTTCTGCAAAACTCCATATTTATAATACCTATATTATAGTTGTTACAGTAATTTAGTTAAATAAGATACATTAATCTTTTAAAATTATATAACGTACCTATTTCATTGATGAAATAAGACGGCGGTTTCCTCTTTCCTGTAGCGAGAACTTGTCGGCCGACGTCCTCGAATACGACGGGCCTAGCTTCGAGATTCAT
The DNA here is from genome assembly GCA_907164665.1 of Colias nastes. Taxonomy (NCBI): domain Eukaryota; kingdom Metazoa; phylum Arthropoda; class Insecta; order Lepidoptera; family Pieridae; genus Colias; species Colias nastes. The sequence goes on along the minus strand of CAJQZM010040589.1, from coordinate 39,717 downwards.
TAATAACATTGACTGAAGTTGAGTTTTGGCTCTCTGTAAGAAAATGAATATTATGTATTCTTAATGCACACAATTATAAAGAAATAATAGAAAGCACATATATTCTATAATAATATCCATTTCATGCAAAATCGTAATTAAAGGTAGGATATCCAATAGTATAAGAATTCAAGTACTGGTTTTAAAATTAAATAATACAATTTTAAAAAATGCTACTTGAGAACTTCTGTCGTTTTTAAAAACGTAGGTTAAAAAAAACTTGTCTGCATAATATTATATGCAAATTCTTACTCTTAGTTCAGTTTCGCCAACTTTTCCCGCCATGTTCGCCAGTTCCCGCGCAATTACAAGTGTGGTGTCATAGATACGGTTAGGCGGGGACGCTGAATGGACGCAGAATAAGCCTGTGTCACCATAGGCGTGATTGTATGCAGTCGCATTGAACATCCAGTGATATCTGAAACATATTTTTAAGTCAATTTTTATTTTATGGCAATTTTGCACATGCTGATATTGTACCTGATAGCTTATTTGACACTTTTTGATGTAATTTTTTTTCAAACTGACAGTAAAGTTAATCATTGTTTTCCTTTCTGATTTTTCTAAATGCAGAAGTTTCTAAAGCGGAGGATATTGAAGAAGTTTAAACATTCACCTATTTAGTACATTTGTATACAGTCTTGTGTACATGCCCTTTCCTGGGCCGCCAGCTGAAAATGAACCTCCTCCGCCCATCATCATATTCAGTACACAAGTAGCTACAAAGTCGGGATCGCTATGTGAACAACCTATAAAAAAACATTAGGGTAACTGAGATTCTTTACAAGAAAAATTTTGTGATTAAGAAGTTCAAAAGATTTTTATCAGGTGACAAAAATAGTACATACTTTCTATCCCTATAACAACATGGGAAAGTTCCGGTAAGTCTGAGCCAGGGTATAGAGGAATTTCACACTCTTCCTAAAACAATAATGTAAAAATTAAATAATTGATTAAAAAAAAAACACGAATTTTAATACACAGTAAAAAAATGTCATCAATATACAATTAAAATTATATAATTTACCTGTTCCATTCCTCCAGTATATTGTGCAATTGAGTGATCATTTTGAGGTTTAAATGAAGCATCATCTGAGGTATGCCAAGTTGGTTTTGCATCAACAAAATACTTTTGAACATATTCAACAAATGGTTCATGATCCACCTGAAATAATTCAATTATGTCAAATTAATATATTTTTTTACAGAATTTATATGCATTACATATTACTGTAGTATTTAAGATAATATTAGTGTCCGACCGAAAGTTCGGTTTCGGTTTCGGTTTCGGCTGAGTTTCGGCCAAAAATCAAGTTTCGGCCGCAGTTTCGGTTTCGGCCAGAATCGGCCGAAACTTTTGCCGAAACCGAAACTTATTTCACAAGTTAAACCTAAATTCGTTTTCCTCGGCAACGCTTTGACGGACGCTGTCAAAGCGTTGGTTGACCCACGCTGGTGGAAACAATTTTTGATTATCTATGTTGAGATTGGAACTGGGTGTAATAGCAATTATTATTTTTATATAAGAGGAACCTAAAAGAGACTGATTATTCTTCTAAGTACAAATACCAATCCAAAGTATTAAAGACTCTTTAATAAAGAAAAAGATCTCAAAATACCAATACTTAGTATTTAAAGTAACAGTAACAATTACTGATTTGATTTAGATGACTGATTTTACTGAGAACTTAATTTGAAAAAATAATAAAAATTAAAATTGTTATCTACACTAATATTATAAAGAGGTAAACTTTGTTTGTTTGATTGTAATGAATAGGCTCATAAACTACTGGACCGATTTTGATGAAATTTGGCACAGATAATCTTTAGACCCTGAGAAAGAACATAGGCTACCTTTTATTGCGAAATATATACCACGGGCGAAGCCGGGGCGGACCGCTAGTTATTAATATTTTAAAAATATTATTTTTTTATTTTATATTAAATAAATGATAAATGATTACAATTTACAACAAATTTAATATACTGTGTTTTCATTTCATGCCCTAATTAAGGCAAAATAATAGGTAAAATGCACCAAAGTTCAGTATTTTTAGAAATTTCATACTTGACCACGTGAGTTTCGGTTTCGGTTTCGGTTTCGGCCGAAACTGAAGCCACGGCCGAACATTCGGTTTCGGTTTCGGTTTCGGCCTGGAAACCAGTTTCGGTCGGACACTAGATAATATTAACATAGAAAAATAAAATATATTGTTATTTTTTTTGTTAAACAAGATAGTTATTGTATTAGTCAAAGACATCATAGTAAGTCCATGTACTCATAAGCAAAAGTTATGAATGTTTACAGTATAATATAATATATTAAATAAAATTACAGTATATTATAGTGATTCTTACCCCAACAGCAGCAACAACCATCCTTTCAGGTGTGTAGTGATTCTTGAGAAAATTTAATATAATTCCACGATCAATTTTATTAACATTTTCTCTTGGACATATCTTTGGTAACCCAAGTGTATTTCCTTTATATGCAGCCTAAAAGTAAAGAGTTAATTGAAGAGATGCAATAGACAATTTTATATTTATATTTTTTTTTATAAATGAGATATAAATTTGTGTATATTTACAGAATGTATCATGTCCATTAAGATTGTTTCCTGTTCTGGTCTCATTGCAAGAGTTTCCAATTCAAAAGCAACAGCCTGTCTCGCAGCCTCTATTTCCTCTGTTGTAAGCTGTGGTCTTAAAGTCACTTCTGCCAACACCTTTCAAATATAAAATGTTAGAGAAATAACAAACCAAAGTATAAGTAGTGCAATAAAATAAGAATATAAAGTGTTATACCTGTGTAACAGCTTCCAAACCTCTGGAATCTGCACTTGTAGCATAAACAGTTGTATCACGGGAGCCTTGGCAGTCACATATACCTCCATGCCTCTCTAGTTCTCTGAGCATCACATCCCGAGTAGGAAACTTATGTGTAGCCTTTAAACAAAAATATATATAAATTATATTGGGTACTTAAGATCTAATTATTATTGTAAATTAGATTTAAGAATACTCACTCCGAAACTCAACTTTTCAAGAAAATGACAAATTCCATTTGGATATGCTACTTCATATCTTGGCCCGGAATCAATAACAACTGGAATATATGCAATACCATTAATAACATAGAAAATGAAAACTTAAAAAAATTAAGGATAAAGAAATATAAATATGATAAAGAATGAGAAATACCTCCAGCAGTGCAGAATTGACCGAATTTTTTTTCTGATGCAATTCTTAATCCATTACTAAGAGTTGTAACTTCGGTCAAAGTGTCTTCAGATTTTGCTGTGGTATAAATTACTGGTGGGAGATTTGGCATAGGTTCAGACAATGGTGGAAGCGGCGTTACACTGCCTTTTGGTAATGGTCTATCTCCTTGACTAAACTTTCGTACACCAAAACGTAGGGAACTAGCTCTACAAATTAAAAAAACATTTTGATAACAGAATATTTGATTTTTTTTAAACAATAAAAATACAGATTCGGGTTTGGGATCGGGAGATATCTCGTCATGTGCATTTACATACCCAGATTTCATAGAACACAACCTAGAAATTAATACTTTAATATCTGTTATGTGCGACATTTTCACTTGTAAATCGTCCGGTTTTAATGTATAGCAAGAAACCTGTAATAATCAGAGGCTAACTTTTAACAAAAGATGCAGTACTTTAGTGTACTACATAAAATAATTTTTATTAAATTGTTGAAATAATTTTAATGAAAAGCAACAACTTCCAAAATTGACAATTGACATTTGGTGATTTGACATTATAAATTGACAATTGACATTACTCCCACAGAGTATTAGGATATTTTGTGTTGACCCCATGGAAATATACAATGTCGCTCATGCGCATGTGACCGCCCGTAATATTCTGAATATTCATGAAGAAATATCGAAAATAAACTTCAAAAGGGGGGGTCTATCTATAATATTTTTCATGTTATTCAATTTTTAATTTTTTGTAGACTTGCTTTCTATTTTTTGACACATCTCCGAAGTTTATGGGCTCACTCTACGTTTATGGGCCGATTTGGATTCTGTTTATTCCCCGTTTTCCAATTACAGCACTAGAGCGCATTATGCGGCATAATGCTTAACGTTGAATGTTTCAACTACAGCAACGCTTCGCACAATCGAGCACTCTTATAAGTAATGCGCGTGAATTGATGCGTGCAATCGATTTATCGTTAGTAATATTATTAATTGTTGGAAAAAATTTTAAAGCTTTCGTTTCATTGTAGTTTTTTCTAAATAATCAAAGTTAATTCAAATTGTGTTAAAAAAATAAATATAAGTATGGATGAAGGTACAAACATTGAAAAAAATGTTAATGAAATAATCAAAATCCAAATTACTTAAAATAACCGTAAATAGTTTTCAACCAATTATTATGTATGCCACTTTATTTACACATTAAATGAGGTTATTGCTAACTCTATGAATATTTTTTTTTTCAACACTGAACTTAGCGTAACCTGCTGGTGCATTTCACGTTCCAATTAAGCATCAGCATAATTCGGCATTGTGCGCCACTGAGTCGCATTATGCTCTGTAATTGGAAAACAGGCATTATTTCCAAAAGCTTAGGAGTTATTTTAACAGGTTAATTAACATTTTTACTAAAAATTATCGACTACGAAAAAAAAAGACGGAAACAAAGTCATTTTTTCGGTTAAAATTTTGTATTTATTTAAAAAAAACTAGTATTCGTCCATAAATTATCCTCTTAAGATGACTTTTTTAATCATTATTTGTAATCTACTACATAACAGCAAAAAAATCACAGAACATTACTAATTATACCTACCTATCTCTAAAAAAAACCAGCAAACAACTTGTTGAACATTTGCAACTATGCAAAATTCTTGTATTTTTTTTTTTTATTAAAAATCTGGCTATTGCTTGTTTTTTTTTATTTACATTATCATCCTCCTTATTAGTTTAGCCTTTTAGTACCTACTCACTGCTAAGAGCGAGGACATTTAATTCACTTTCACATTTTCTTTAACTTTTTAATATACACTTAGTTTTCACTGCATTCACCATGTTTTACATGCTGTATCGAATTTTTAACTAAGATCAAAGCACCATGTCTTTTCTAAGTCTTTTGAAAAGTTTCCTATCGGTGACTCCTACAGATTCGTGTTGATAAGCGATTGCTTAAGCATCAAGCATGTTAAATCGCAAGCAAGACTTGACATAATCGTAATCAAGTATCAGAGTAAGGCCCCGTTTCCACCTGCAAGTAAACTTCTGCAAGAACTGTCCGACAGTCTGTCTGACAGCAGCTTGCATGTGTAAACTCGGCGTTTCCACCTGCAAGTAGACTTGCAAGTTGCTGTCAGACAGACTGTCGGACAGTTCTCGCAGAAGTTTACTTGCAGGTGGAAACGGGGCCTAAGCGTAAATTTGAATTATAATATAGTAAATAGCTCCTGGATATAGAGAGTACCCCGTTTTCTGTTACATTAAACAGGCTGCTGACGCTCTGTGGCTGACGCAGCAACACAAGTTGTCGAGCTATGGATGATGATGCATAATATTTTGAAAGAAAACAAAGAAAACCATGACTTGACTTGAGACTTTTATTAACAGGTGATAATGGCAGATAAGAAGTAATATCACGTTTTATAGGTAAACCAGAATCTGATGGCAATTAGGGAAATCAAAATTTTGAGTGTGCAATCCTAGGGAAAATGGACTGAACGATCTTGATACTGCAAATTTTTTATTTTGTCCTCAATATCATTAGTCACATTACATGAGTGGACACCACAGAAATATATCGAGATAGAAGGAAAGAGTGTATGTACCTCGCGTGGCGAAAAGACGATTAATCATCGTCTTTGCTCGCCACGATGCTCAGTCTGTTCACGACCTCTCTCCGTGTGTGACGTACTAATGCAAACAGAAAATGGCCCCGTGCTCGATAATTAACTGTGCAAACACCACCAAAAAAGTTGAAGGTGTCAATGAAAATATTTCCTTTCACGGGTAAGTACTTTTTGCCCTAAAATATCTGTTATTACTTATAAAACAATTTATTTTTGTGCTCCGTAATAATTTAATGTAAACGGCAACGGAATGATGCTACTTTTCCATTACGGCTTTAATTTTACACGCCAGACTGGACATGCATTGAAAACCAGCAATGAAAATAAAACATTCCAAACTGTCGAAACGCGGTAAAGGTTGATTTCTCATTTTTCTGTCAAAAGTAAGCATATAGAGTTGTACGCCACGATTTTCAATGCCGATTTCTTAGTCGATTCAAATCGATACCTATTGAAAACAGAAAAATGATAATTATTTTTTAATCCTATAATATTATTGTTAAGTATATCGATGGTTTAAAATATATTTACTCTATACTTATTGCAAATTTGTTTCAGTTTTCCGAAAGATTCTCTTGTGAAAAATAAATGGATGGAAGCAAAAACTGGTTTCCTACGAAACATAGTCTGATTTGTTCCATACATTTTCACGAAGATTCGTTTACTGGCCTATCAAAGTTTCGGCGAATAATGTTAAGTGGTTGAGTTCCTTCCGTCTCCATCATTAGCTCAGCACCATGATACTAGAATTTAATATTGTCACCTGACTTGCACATGTATGCAAAATTTCAGCTCAATAAGTTGAGTAAAACTACTTTAATATTCAATTGCAAGATTTGATCCGAACATACATAGTACATAGGTACATTCATATACACATGCATATACATACAGTTTAAGTTAATAAAAAGCTTGTAAAAATGAACATTCATTTTTATTCTCATTCTTCTGTCAAGGTCAAAATCGATTCCCAAATCGATTCCATAAAATGTTTTAACTACCTACTTAGTTTCTATTTATTAGGGGACAATTATTTTGACGTTGTGAACATCACTACAAGACTCGCGTGACGTCAAAGTACCTACTTACGCAAAATGTTACACGCTCGGTTCTCATATAAATCGACGAACTATTTCCTTCTATCTCGATATATTTCTGTGGTGGACACTACTGTACTAAATAATGAGATATCCACTTAATATTATGTAGGTACATACTTACATGTATAATACACATATTACTTTTATATAGGTAATACATATTATTATTTACACATACCTATATTTGTATATTCATTATCATTATGCCATGTGAAAATATAGATGTAATGATAATGCAGATCAAAACTAAGTAGATTGCTTATAATTTTTTATAAAATAAAATAAAAATAATATAAAACTATGTTTATTTTCGTAAGTATTATCAGATACACACATTATAAAATTGACTTGGACAGCTTGGACTTGACGAATAGCCGTATTGGAAACTCCTTTAATAAGTTTTCATAAAATTATATTGTAAACAACAAACAATATTATAGTTACCTACTTATAATATTTTTAATTTAAAGTATCAAAACGGGTAAGTCCAATTTACCAATAAAATATTCAAAATTGAAAATTGTGATGTGTTTGACCCTTCTTCATCGAATATTTTTCTATACACATTATAAACAACACCTCTTGCTTGTGATCACAGCGGCTTTTTCGACATTATCGAAGATTTTTTGGACAAAATCCTAAAAATTATTCATCAATTGCAAAGAAGACAAATAATTTGACAACCAATTTGATAGTTGTCAAATATAGCTGCCACATGAAAATCTTTTATTTCATAAATATAAATATGCCATCAGATTCTGGTAGACCTATAATATCACATCACAGTGACTTGTTGTAAACACGGTAAAGTTATTTTGACTTTTATCTGTTTACCTTAAAGGTTTCGTAACCAGGCCATTAAATCTTCAAAAAAAAAAAGTCTCAAAGTGACGTCTGTGGTGAGTGGTGACTGGTGAGTGGTGACGTTCTATGTAATTTATTTGGACAGGTGTGTTAAAGTTTATTTACATATTATTTTTTACGAGTTTAAGTTACATTTGTAAGTGTGAAGTTCATTTCACGTGAATAAATTCTACTGCATTACCATCGTACAAGGGATTGTAATAAATAGTAGTTAAGTAATAAGGAATTATGAATGATATAGCGCTTAGATAAGAGCAGTTCTTATATTTTTACAATGTTCAGAACTTCGATGAATAAAACTGTAAGGTTCGCTGTACGGCAGCTATGCTCTACGAGTCATGTTCCTCATGTATGTGTCGTGGGCGCTGGGCCGGCTGGATTTTATGCTGCTATGCACTTAGCCAAGAATATAAATTCAATCAAAATTGACATCATAGAAAAGTTGCCAGTTCCATTTGGATTAATTAGGTACGAAAATTCTACGGAAAAGGGGTCTATTTAATATTAATTATTTTGTATGTGAATTATTTTAAATAACATTTTATATATTTTTAGATACGGAGTTGCTCCTGATCACCCAGAAGTTAAAAATTGTATAAATCAATTTACCAAATTAGCCAAGCAAGAGAACATAAACTTTTATGGAAATATAACCTTAGGGCAAGATATTACATTAAGTAAATTGAGGCAACATTATGATGCTATTTTGCTAGTAAGGATTTTTATATTTAAACTAGCCGCTCCGCGCGGTTTCACCCCCGTGGCTCCTCTCCTGTTGGTCGTAGCGTGATGATATATAGCCTATAGCCTTCCTCGATAAATGAGCTATCTAACACCGAAAGAATTTTTCAAATCGGACCAGTAGTTCTCGAGATTAGCGCGTTCAAACAAACAAACAAACAAACAAACTCTTCAGCTTTATAATATTAGTATAGATAAAATATTTAAAAAATTGTCCCTAATGTATAATTATTGTTGTAATTTTTTTTTTATTTACAGACATATGGTGCTGAAGAAGACCGCACTTTAAGTATAGAGAATGAAACTGCTAGAAATATTATTGCGGCACGCAATTTTGTGGGATGGTATAATGGACATCCTCGAGACAAAAATTTACAAGTAAAACAAATTGTTATTCATGTTCTTTGAAAAATAAATTATAAGTAGATTATTCAAATTTATTGCAATCACTGCAATATATATATATTTTTCCAAATGATTTTCAGGTTGATTTATCAGGAAATAAGGCAGCTATAATTGGACAAGGCAATGTTGCTCTAGACGTAGCTAGAATTATTCTATCGCCTATTGATCAATTGAAAAAAACTGACATTACTGAATATGCTCTGCAAGCAATATCTGAATCAAAGATTAATGAGCTGTATCTAGTTGGACGAAGAGGCCCTCTGCAAGTTGCATTTACAATCAAAGAATTAAGAGAGCAAATAAAATTAAGTAACTGTCAACCAATTTGGAGAGAAAATGACTTCATTGGAGTAGAGGATGTAGTAAATAATCTTCAAAGACCTCGAAAACGGTTAACAGAGTTAATGTTGAAATCACTTAAAGAACAAAAATCCCAGACTTGTAGTGCACATGAAAAAACATTTAGACCAATATTTTTAAGAAGTCCAAATAAATTTTTAGTGAATAATGGTTGTGTAAGTGGAATAGAGCTTACCTGTAACAAATTAGTTGGCGATAAACTTGAAGATCAGAAATGTGTTGCAACTGAGGATAAAGAAATTTTAAATTGCAATCTTGTATTTCGAAGTATTGGTTATAAAAGTATAAAGGCTGATGAAGCTTTAGTATTTAATTCGAGTGGATGTGTTAGTAATGAGAATGGTAGAGTAATAGAAGATCACACTTCAGAAGAACTAGCAAAATTATATGTCGCAGGATGGTTAGGTACTGGACCTGCTGGGGTTATTGTACACACAATGAGTAATGCATTTCAAGTTGCCAAGAATATATGCAGTGATTTACAAACTGGGACTGGTTCTCATAGGGATGGATTTGATGGTGTAAGAAAACATTTAAATATTCCCATAGTAGATTGGAATGGATGGGAAAAAATTGATAAATATGAAGTAGATCAGGGTAAAAAGTCTGGTAAACCTAGAGAAAAGGTAACATGCATAAACAAAATGCTTGACATTGCTACAAAATGATTAATCCAATAAAATCTCCTGGTTTAATAACCAAAATGTATAATACATTTTGGTATGCAATTTAAGCATAACTTATATATTGTATAAACTTTGTTGTAATGGGTGAAATTGTTTATTTTTTTATACATTATTTGAGACAAACAAAAATATATAGAATATTTTAGAGTATTTTTGTTACTATATTAAAAAATGTTATATATTTTTAATTTTTTATTATATTTTTTTTTTACATCCAGTTGCAATTTTTCGGAACCTGAAATAAGGTACCTATCTGAGTAAAAATTGTATGAGGGGCGCGACTGTATCCCATGTGCTAATCTCCTCCACATTTCACTCAGTGCCACAGCTATTACTCGCTGCCTATAGTAACAGTCAGTCAGATTGTACATGTTACTTTCTGCCCGCGGCTTCACCCGCGTAATTATAGAAGAACCCGCATAGTTCCAGCTCCCGTGTAATTTCAGGGACAGACATTTCCTATGTCCTTTCTCAATATCGTTCATATCGGTTCAGTGTCTAAGAGTGAAGAAGAGAAACAGACAGAGTTCTATCAAGGTTCTATCGCATTAATTAAAGTTGTAGTAATAAATACAAAAATGTCCGTCAAAGGCAAAACATTAGGGTGGCAATACCTACCATAGATAAATTTAAAACAATACCGTGAAACGGTGAAAGTTATCCGCTGACTTTAACTAGTTTCCTTTCAAACAAAATATATATATTTACCCTTGTACTAGATCTGTTTATTTACCTAAATACCTTGCCTAATACCTTCAAGTAATGTTTATATAATATTATCTGTGATATTTACCTTTCAAAACAATAAAATAATTATTTTTTAGAAAAAAGCGCGGGAAACTTCGAAGTTGGAGGGAGTGTTTCTAAAGCTGATTTAATTTTAATTATTTTTTTCGTAGTCAGAGGTGTTTATTTTGTAAATATTACTTGTATTTATTATATATATTTGTAAATTCATATAGTTTTGTGTATATTTTGGTAAGTTTTCTTGTATATTTTTAGTATGTAAGGACCCTCGCGGGAGTTTCGGGCGGGAATATGAATGACCCTCCCGATCCTTTTGCAGAGGAGTCAGATTTACGGTCTGGTCCTCTTGTGGCAAGTTATGTCACGTTAGAATCAAACAATGAAAGTATACTATTAGATCCGGAACTAAATAGGAAAAGGCGGCGTAAAAAAATTATGAATGATAGCGATACAAATATTAATTCTAGTAATGATTCTTCTTCCTTTATATCAATTAATAATGTAGCAGAAACATCAAACTCAGTTCCACCTAATCCTACAGATAATATTATCCGTGCCAATTATATCCAAACAGATGCTTATCCATATATAGTTCATGTGCAGAGGATTGAAGGTTCTGAGGGAGATGGCTCCACATTGCACCCTATCACATTTGGAAATTTCTTAAAGAAAAATAAAATTCAAAATATTGTTCCTGGCAGTGTTAAGAGAATAGGGAGAAATAGATGTTCTGTTGCGTTTTCAACCTTTTACGATGCAAATGCATTTTTAAATAATAGCAATCTAAATACATTTAAACTAAAAGCTAAAATCCCAACATTTCACATTACAAGAATGGGTTTAGTTAGGGGTGTCCCGAGTGACTGGTCTCCTGAGGAAGTTATAGATAATATATCTGTGCCTGCTGGCTGTGGTAAAATTATTAAAATTAGGCGAATCAATTTTAAAGTAAACATTGATGGATCCAATGTTTGGAAGCCATCCCAATCTGTCATTTTAACCTTCGATGGTCAAGTCCTACCCCAAAAAATATACATGTGTTATAATGCATTACCGGTTGATTTGTATATTTTCCCAACAATTCAATGTTTTAACTGTTGCCGATATGGCCATACAAAAAACATTTGTAGATCGAAACCTCGCTGTTATAAATGTGGTCTAGATCATTCAGGTGAGACATGCACTGTTGAGGAAGATTGCGCACAGTGTATTACATGTTCTGGCTTTCACTACGCTACGAATAAAGTCTGTCCAGAATTTAATAGACAAAGGAACATTAAAATTTCAATGGCTCAGCAGAATATATCATATGCTGAAGCAAGTAAATTACATCCACAAATTTCTAAATCTTTTACAGACATATTACAGTCAACCCCAACTGTACATCTCACATCAAATAAAACAAATTTATTACATGCTGGCACTCAGAGGTCATCATATAAAAAGACAGTAGCTTTAAAACCACGATCTCCACCTAAAACAAGTGTGGGATATGATAGAGCTTCGCATGAAGCCCTCATAAAGGAATATCAGATCCCAGCTCCTGATAATGGTTGCGCAATTCAGCCTAGTAGTGACCAGTCTCCTAATAATGTCATATTAGATTTATTATCAACTTTAATAGAAGCTTTACATCAAAACAATATCTTAAAACCGTCCAACGTTGCTCAGTTAAACAATGTGCTCAAAAATTTCGGTAATAATAATGGATTCAAATATAATTCAGTGGAACTGTAGAAGTGTTATCCCTAAAAAAACGGAACTAATACATCTTATAAATAAATATAAACCTTTGGCAATTGCCTTAAATGAAACATGGCTAAAACCAAATTCATTTTTTCGCATTCCTGGCTATCACTGTTTACGTGATGACAGGAGTGATGGATATGGTGGGGTTGCTATTTTATTAAAAAATTCATTGCTATACAAAAAAATAAATTTTTTCAACAATAATCAGTCTTGTAATTTAAACGTTGTGGGAGCCGTTGTTGACAAAATTTCCGTTGTGTCAATTTACATACCCCATCCAACTTCTGAAGCTTTAAATGATTTAAGACAGGTATTGAATTCACTACATGGACAAGTGCTTGTGTTAGGGGATTTTAATTCACACCATCAAGTATGGGGCAGTAGTATTACTAATACCAATGGAGAATTATTATTGGAGTTAATTGATAAATTCAATTTATGTTTATTGAATACAGGCGAACCGACTCGACGGACACATATTAATGAAAATATTAGTGCAGTAGATTTATCAATGTGCTCGGCAAATTTAGCTTCAAAAATATCGTGGAAGCCTTTAGTGTCTACTTTTGGAAGCGACCACTTTCCAATTTTGTTAAATCTTCCTAATAAAAATAATAAGCATTGTAATAAAAGATCACCACGCTGTAAATATAATTTAAAAAATGTAGACTGGGATATTTATCGAAATCGCATAGAAAACGAGGTTAAGGAGCTGTCTGAAGTCAAAGAGGGGAAAGAAACAGAATGTTCAAACAATTTTGCAAAAATTATTTTAAAAGTAGCTGATGAAATTTTTCCTACAAAACCAACGAAAACTTCAATACTACCTTTTCCCCCTTGGTGGGATAAGGAATGTTCAGAGGCAATCAAGAAAAGGAAATCCATAGAAAAAGCATATAACAAAGACATGTCAGAAGAAAATTTGGATATTTTAAACGCGATTATAAAAGATACCCAAATTCTTCTTAAAAACAAAAAAAGGGAAGGATGGAAATCATTTTGTGCCTCTCTTTCTCCCAATTCTAATCCTAGCGAAGTATGGAACTCTATAAGACGTTTCAGGTCAGTTTATAGAGATCAACAATTTATAGTTCCAGAATCGTTAGCTGAAGAATTTATAGATACAATAGCACCACCTTCAGTCCCATCACAGTTAGATTACTTCCCCATTTTAAAATCTGTTCAAATGGATCATAACTATGCAATACTATCAACACCATTCACATTATATGAATTAAAGGGTATTTTGTCTGGAGTGAACGATTCTGCACCGGGTTTAGACGGAATACCTTACTCCTTCCTCACGCACCTTGGCGATTCTGCCTTGGAATATTATCTAAACATTATTAACGTTGTTTTGCTGACAGGAAATATACCACCTCAATGGAAGGAGCAGGAAGTGATACCTGTGTTAAAACCTAACAAAAACCCAGAGGAAGCATCCTCCTACAGACCTATCGTTTTATCATCAGTATTAGCCAAAATAGCCGAACATTTAGTTAAAAACCGTATAGAGTGGTTTATTGAACATCATAACTCATTATCAAAAACACAGTTTGGTTTTCGGAAAGGTAAAAGTACTATGGACAACATAAGTATTTTAACAACGGATATTCGTATTGCTTTCTCTGATAACCAACATGTCATTGCTGTTTTCCTTGATATTAATTCTGCGTATGATAATGTTAATATACAAATTCTAAAGAATAAATTGATCAAATTACAGATCCCCGAAATACTAATTAACTTTATAATTGTAATAGCCACTGAAAGAAAATTAAATTTAAAGTTAAATTATTCTGACTCTACATTATCGCGAACTGTACATAAAGGACTTCCTCAAGGATCCGTCCTCAGCCCATTATTGTATAACATTTATACAAGCGATTTAGAAGATATATTTTTTGATTCTGTTAACATATTACAATACGCTGATGACGTTGTAATGTATATTGCAAATGATAATTTAATTTCAGCTTGTAACTCGATAAACAATAACTTGCATGTATTAGGCGAATGGCTTGATATTAATTCACTCGATATATCGGTTTCCAAAAGTTCTGTAGTAGTTTTTTCTAGACAACGGTCGTCACCGACCGTAAATATCGTGTATAAAAATAATACCTTACCTCAACACGATCAGACTAAATTTTTAGGCGTTATATTGGATTATAGGCTCACAGGCACTCCTCACATAAATTACGTGATGATAAAGTGCGAAAAATATTTAAATATGTTAAGGTGCCTCTCGGGGGTGTGGTGGGGAGCTCACCCATTTTGTTTGAAGCTTGTTTATAATGCCATTATAAGAAGTACTATGGACTACGGGATGTTTCTCTTAGACGGTGGAAATGTTACAGCCTTTAAAAAGTTAGATCTTATTCAATCGAAAGCGTTACGAATAATAACAGGTGCCATGAAATCTAGCCCAATCAATGCGCTTCAAATAGAATGTTGTGAGCCTCCGCTATCCCTTCGGAGGCAATATTTATCAGATAGATATGTATTTCGTTTATTTCAATTCTCTAGACATCCCTTGTTCAATAGGTTAGAAAAATTATATTGCAAAACTCTAACATGCAGGTATTGGGACCATAAAATGTTACCATGTCTGATTCAAAGTTATCACAGAATCAAATCTATACCTTCCCCGATTCATCGGTCTTCGGCGTTGCCGCTATTTAGTAATAATTTCAAATCTCTTCTTATATCCCCAGATATAGTTTATAATATAGGCATAACGAAACATGATTCATATGCTTATATAGACTTTAAAAATGCACTGAATTGTAAAGAATGGGAAAAATATAATCACATTTATACTGACGCATCAAAATCATCACCTCAGAGTTGTGTAGGAGTTGGAGTGTTTCACCAGCAGTTCAACATTTATATAAAAAATAAACTTCCGCCAGAATCGTCAGTTTTTACTGGAGAATGCTTAGGGATACTTAAGGCCGTAGAGTATGTAATCTTAATGAAACTGCCAAAAACAATTATATTTACAGATTCCAAGAGTGCCTTGCAAAGTCTTCACAAATTTTCATTTCTTAATAAACCCTTTTACCCCATTATTTTTGATATTAAAAGTAAATTATTAGAATGTTCATTCAAAGGTTATGCTGTTACATTTGCTTGGATACCAAGTCACAGTGGTATCCAAGGAAATGAAAAAGCTGATGAGTTAGCAAGGTCTGCTGTGCGATGTGGAGACATGTTTCCCTATCAGAGTTATTGCCATGACTTGGTCAGTTTGCCTAAAATTTACTTGCACGAGTCTTGGGAAAATCTCTGGAAACAAAGTACATTATATAAAGGAAAGCAATATTATAAGTTACAAGAAGTCGTTCCCACTAAACCTTGGTTCAATAAAGTTACAGGCTGTAAGCTTGTAACCTCTATTATTATAAGAATGCGTCTTGGTCATACATGTTGCCCAGCTCATCTTGCGAGACTGGGTATTTTAAATAGTGCCATCTGTGAATGTGGAACTGATGTAGGAGATATAGATCACATATTTTTTGCATGCCCCTTACTTGACCACTCTTCGTTTATATCCAACTTAATATCCCTTCGTATTCCATTTCCTACTCGTATGTTATGTTTACTACAAAATCCTATAAAGTTATACAACGCCTTATCATCATTTATAATAAGTAATAATTTAAAGTTATAATAATATAAACATATATATTTGTATCTAGTAACATTAAACCGAACGTATCTATAATAAGTAAATAATAATATAAATAGTAATCTATGTATATATAAATATTTCCCAACTCCTCTGACTTAAATCCAAATCTCCTCACCTTAATCCTTACCGCGAATTGTTTCCTTACCTTTTATTATACTCGACACTGGCAAATAGTCACATCTTCTTGCCATGAAAAGCAAAAAAAAAAAAAAAAAAAAAAAAAAAAAAAAATTATTTTTTATTGGTCTGAGCCGCCACAAAAGAAGACCCACGGCGAAAGTAGGAACTAAATTTTACAGGTCCGCCCTAAAAATGTAGAATGTAGGAAAAGGACCTGAGTTTCCCACAAGTTTCCCACTACTTGCTCTGTGGACTGTGTTTCCTACTACAACTGTGACTTAAAACTCTTTAGTATAATTAATACTATGAACTCTATAAAATCCGCCTTCTTGGTACAGTGGTTGACGCGCGAGCGTAGTACCGAGGGGTCCTGGGTTCGATTCTCGGTGGAGACGAAGAAAAAAAAATATCTCGGTCTGGCAGGACACAGAAGGCTGATCGCCTACTTGTCCCTAAAGAAAATCGATCAGTGAAACAGATGTATAATGCATCTGCCCCTTACCCCACTAGGGGACATGGGACTTCACTTTTATAAAATCTGCCTGCATTGAAATACATTAAAAGATTGTGTAGAAAATTCACATTTCACATAGTGGTGCATTACCATCTGGACTACGGGTGCTATGATGATTGTTTCTCTATATTTTCCATACACTTACAATAACTATTCCTACTCAACACAAAGAATGAATCGGTTCATACTATTAATCTATTTTTCCCAATTCGTGTTGAATGTATGAATATTTAAATTTAAGACTGTAATAATTATTGTAGGCGCCGACGCGACGCGACGCGACGGTGCCGCGTTTACGAGACTTTTTTCACGGCAAACACTAGCATACGTATGCTATGTGGTATGCTACTATTTCATCTGATCTTTGGTCGGGGCGCGGCATGCTGTACCTTCTCGACTTGTGATATTATACAGTATACTATATATTTTTAATATCATTGGATTCGCTACATCTGTGATTAGTGATTTTAACAAAATATAATATTAAATATATCGTGCCGTGAATGTCCGCACACTCGAAATTATATCAATGATCGAAACTTTAATGCTAAGCATTCACTACACGCACTGCGAGCCGATCCGCGGGTCGTACCGATCGATCCGTGGAAAAATCCGTTATCGTCCAGGCACAAGCGCATTTTTTTGCGGTCCGGAAGTCAGATGGGCGCGTCAATGAAAGGTAGCCATTGTGGTAGGTAGCCAAGAAGATATAAGCTTCTTGGTGGTAGCCATACATTAGTACATTTCACTTATTCCGTGTTATACCAGAAAACTAATGCTCGAGGGTCCAGTTTTTATTTACAATTAAAGAACTTACATCAACGGAATCGAGGGTTATTTTTTTATGTAGTTTAAATTGAAAAATGATAGTCTATATTTTATTATTAAAAAATCGAATTATGGCGACACTTAATTTTTTTTCACAATGTTTACATAAATATCTAAGAACGAAAAACATATAATGTTTATTTTTTAACATAAAATATTATTTGTTTTTCTTATTTAATATATTTTGTATTTTGATATATTATTGTTCACGAAAATATGCAACCAACACCACGACTTTGCATTAATATGTTGACAACTTTTAAATAATGGCAATATTTTATGGGATGCCAACATTGAAAAATAAAAAGCGGAATGTGAACTTTTGAAACTTCCTTTTCTCTCGTGTTCTTTTGACAACACGAGGTTATAATTTATAAGTCGCGAAAAAGTACGTAAAATACATGTTTACTTATTATTTTTAGTGTTTTAATGTGAAATAAAGTGATTTTAGTAACGTATTGTTAAAATTTTAGGCGTCAAAAATGGCTGAGGAAAACTGGACCGAAGACGGCATGGAGACAGGCGGCGTGGCTATCGATAACATGCCACTGCCTATGGCGGCTGATATTCCCGAAATCAAGTTGTTCGGAAGATGGAGTTGTTTTGATGTCCAAGTGTCGGATATGTCCCTGCAGGATTATATTTCTGTCAAAGAAAAATACGCTAAATACTTACCCCACTCTGCAGGTAGGTATGCTCACAAACGCTTCCGCAAAGCTCAGTGCCCCATCGTCGAACGCCTGACTAACTCATTGATGATGCACGGTCGTAACAATGGCAAGAAACTAATGGCAGTCAGAATCGTTAAACACGCTTTTGAAATTATCCATCTCCTAACTGGAGAAAACCCACTGCAAGTTTTAGTTACTGCCATTATTAACTCGGGTCCCCGTGAAGACTCCACCAGAATCGGTCGTGCTGGTACAGTGCGTCGTCAAGCTGTGGACGTCTCTCCTCTCCGAAGGGTGAACCAAGCCATTTGGCTTCTGTGCACTGGTGCTCGTGAAGCAGCATTCAGGAACATCAAGACAATTGCCGAATGTGTTGCTGATGAGCTTATCAACGCTGCCAAAGGTTCATCAAACTCATACGCAATTAAGAAGAAGGACGAGCTGGAACGTGTTGCTAAATCCAACCGTTAATCTTTTGTAAGGGCAGGACTCAATAAACAAAAAAAGCTAACTTTTGTTTTATTTCTATGAGTTCCCTGTTCTGTTAATAGTATGAATTATTTTTGAACTTGATTTCCAATAGAATATTAATTATTACTTTCTTGTTGCAGTCTGTAGTTTTTCCAAATGATTTTCAGAATATTAGATTAAATACTTATACATAGTTTCAAAGCAGTACATACACAATTATTAATTTAAATTCTCAGAATCAGTATCAAAGCATTCACTTTAGTAATGAATACAAATCTTTACTTGTATGGCAATTTCAGTAATGCTTCTTATGCAATATGTAATATACAATTAATATGAAAATATCTCTATAGAATTCTTGTAACATTTGAAATTTGTGATTTAGAAATATTCTAATTATTATACCTATACATACTATGTAGGTAGTAAAAGATTTTACATACTATTTCAATTCAATCAATCAATTTATCTGCCTAGCATTAGAAGTGTTTATTGAACTATGAATATATTAACATGAAGTACAACTCAACATGCACAGGTGCTGTGCAGTGAAATATTCCTTATTAGGTAAGTTTTATTTTCAACCAACTTAAAAAAGAGCTATTCAACTGTATTTTGGTTTTGTTATCTCAAAGTTTTTGACTGTGTGAACCGATTTTGACGATTATTTTTTTTATTAGAAAGCTAGTGCCTTCTGATTGGACCCATTTAAAATTGGCCCATTCTGACCAGTTGAAGGTTTAGTTTTTTGTTAAAAAATAATGTTTGAATAGCCTAGTCATCTGATAGTTTTTAATTTATATTATTATGCGACACTTGGATAAAATATTTTTAATGTCCCGAATGCTGGTAGGAATAACAACTAATAGGTAATCCCTTAATCCTGATTAGGTATTATCCCTGTTTGTGTGGGTGAAAACAAAACAAAAATTTGCTCGAATTTAGTTGCACTTGTAGCTTCATCAGTTACTCTAGATAACAATAAATTGAATATTTTTATTAATAAAAAATGATAGGATATGCAGTAGTAAGCAGACAAGTAGATAAGAATCGAGAACCTTAGGTATACTAAAATTTAAACCCCACCTACTATACATTATACTTTGAACCCCACATAATATGTCGTACTCGTACAATATTCAAACTACCTACATGCTGATTGGCGATTGCTGAAAATGCTGGCCTGCTGGCTGCTATGTATAAGTTACTCTATGGACCTGCTGGAGCTGGCCGCGCGCTGGGCGTTAATTAACTTTCCATGCAACACATAGATGGCGTTATAATTATTATTCATCATATTATTATATTATATCAGTATGTAAATTTTAACAATACTGTATTGTTTAGATTTATTAAATATTTTTTTTTTAAATGTACCTAAAAGTAGTTATTTTTTTTACAAATAAGCTAATAATTTTATCACACAGTTTATTTATCTTAATTTACTGACATGATCAATAGCAATTATGGAAAAAGCGCGGGAAACTTCGAATGAAGCGGGTGTAATTTTTCTTGGCTGAGTTAAAATAATTAATTTTTATATGATCAGTGGAGTTTGGTTTTGTATATATAGTTTATAATTGTATATTTTTTATTAATTGTGTATAGTTAGTGTTTATTTAGGTAAGTTTTTGTATATATTTAATTTATAGTATGTAAAAAGTTAAATTTCGTGAGGTAAGGTTCGGTCTGATTGTTCTATGAACGATCCTCCGGATCCTATTCCCCCGGGACTGGTTACCCCCGGTCCTGAGGTAGCTAATTACATAACAATCCCATTTGTTAAAAATTCATGCTTAGATCCGAATTTGGAGAGTACTCCAAAGAAACGACGCTATAGAAAGCATGCAAAAGATTCAAATGAATCAATGATCACTGAAAATATTGATGTTGGTGATAAGCTAAATAGATCTAATGATAATCCTAAATTACATGACTCTGTTGCTTTACAAGATAGTCGGTGTGAATATGTACCTTCAGATTCCTTCCCTTATATTGTTCATGTCCAGAGAACTGAAACATCACCCGGCGATGGCTCTACTCTGCATCCCATTACTTTTGGAAGGTTTTTAAAGAACAATAACATAAAAAACATTGTATCTGGTAGCATTAAAAAAATAGGCAGAAACCGTTGCATTGTTGCTTTCACAACAGCACAGGATGCTAATGAGTTCATAAAAAATAAAAATTTGAGTAGTTTTAATCTTAGTGCAAAAATTCCATCATTCAATATTACCAGAATTGGTATTGTTAAAGGCATTCCATCCGAGTGGTCCCCCGAGGAAGTAAAAGAATATGTGTCCACCCCAGTAGGTTGTGGTAAAATAATTAAGGTTCGAAGGATAAATTATAAGGTTAATATTAATGGTACTATATCTTGGAAACCTACACAATCAGTTGTTATAACATTTGATGGACAAGTTCTCCCTGAGCGTGTTTATGTTTGTTATAACTCTTTGCCAGTAAACTTATATATTTTCCCTACCATCCAATGTTATCAATGTTGTAGATATGGTCACACTAAAAATATTTGTCGTTCCAAACCTAGGTGTTACAAGTGTGGTCAAGACCACACAGGCGACACTTGCACGGTAGAAGAAGATTGTGCGTCATGCTTATTGTGTTCTGGTTTCCATTATGCTTCTAACAAAATCTGTCCTGAGTATAAACGGCAAAAAGATATCAAAATATGTATGGCTCAAAAAATATTTCTTATGGTGAGGCAAGCAAATTTTACCCACAAATTACAAAATCATATGGCGAGGTATTGATGGCACCCTCTTCTAATTCAACCCCAAACAGAATAAGTGTTAATAATACAAATTCTTCATACAAAAAAACTTTTCATTTAAAACCTAAATTGCCTCCTAAGTCTATAAAGGGTTATGACAAAGTTGCTCATAATGATATTATTAGACAAGCTCAGATTCCTACGCCTGAAAATGGCTGCGGATATCAAGTGGTCCATAATGAAACCGAAACATCTCAGATTATGGATATTATAACTTCTTTGATAAACACTTTATTAAAAAATAAAACATTAAAACCGTCCAACGTTGCCACTTTGTATAAGTTAATTGATAGCATAAGTAATAATAATGGATTCCAGAATAATACAGTGGAACTGCAGGAGCATAATTCCTAAGAAATCGGATTTAATTCATATTATAAATAAGCATGATCCTATTATAATCGCTCTTAACGAGACTTGGCTAAAGCCAAATCTCAATTTTAGAATTCCAGGTTATGTTTGTATTCGTGATGACAGAATTGATGGGTATGGTGGTGCTGCCATACTCATCAAAAAGTCTATACAATTTAAACGCTTAGTATTACCAGCTCACAATAATAAATACTTAAATAATGTTGGAATTAATCTAAAAAATAGTCTCTCTATCATTTCAATTTATATATCATATAACACTGCTTCTACGTTTTCCTATATACAAAATTTAATTAGCTCTATTTCTACCCCTTTGTTGATACTGGGTGATTTTAATGCCCATCATCAATACTGGGGAAGTAGTATTACGAATAGTAGCGGTGTACAACTTTTAAATATCTTTGACAAGAATAATTTATGCATGCTCAATACAGGTGAGCGAACAAGACGTACACGAGCGAATGAAATTTTTAGTGCGGTAGATCTCTCTCTGTGCTCTCCAGGATTAGCATCATATATTTCTTGGTGTCCTCTAGCAACTTCATTTGGTAGTGATCATTTTCCCCTGTTAATGACCATTCCTATAGGAAACAAAATACATAATACAAGCATAAAGCCTCGTTTGAGGTATAAGCTCCATAATGCAGACTGGCATAAGTTTAAAGAAGAGGTTGATCGCCAAGTTAAAGAATTATCTGAGATTAATGCAAGCAATGAAGAGTCTTGTTCTGTACATTTAGCCAAGATTTTGATTGATGCAGCTGATAAAACTTTACCCCACAAATCTATGCATCCTTCGAAAATTCCAAGTCCTCCTTGGTGGGATGAGGAATGTAGTAATGCTGTTAAAGAAAGAAAGCGCATTGAAAAAATATATGCCAATGACGTCATGTCCGAAATAAATTATGAAATTCTTTCTCAAGCTATCAATTCCACCAGATTACTGCTTAAAAAGAAGAAACGAGAAGGATGGAAATCTTTTTGCTCATCTTTAGCACCCGAAACATGCTCCAGAGAAGTATGGAAAAATATTAGACGCTTCCGATCAGCTTTCAAAGAACAGACATCAATAATATCAAAGGAATTAGCGAGTAATTTTATGGATAATTTAGCCCCGTCTACAGCAAGAGAGTTTATTCAATTAAAGCCTCCTATTATCTGCCCTAAAGACCATAATTATGGCTCACTATTAGCTTCACCGTTTACACTTGTTGAACTTAAAGGTATTTTATCATCTGTTAAAGATTCTGCTCCTGGGTTGGATGGAATTCCGTATTCTTTTATATCACATCTTTCTGAAAATTGCTTAAACTATTATCTTGATCTTATTAATTCCATCATGATTTCTGGGAATGTTCCGCTGTCTTGGAAATCTCAAGAAATCATTCCAATTTTAAAACCAAATAAATCTCCAACTGCAGTGTCTTCATACAGACCCGTTGCTTTGTCGTCTGTATTAACCAAAATTTCAGAACATTTAATCAAAAACCGTTTGGAGTGGTTCCTAGAACACAACAAAATCCTTTCAAAGACGCAATTCGGCTTTCGTAAGTCGAAAAGTGCTATTGACAACATCAGCATCCTAACTACGGATATAAATTTAGCTTTTTCAAGACATTCGTTCGGCATATGACAATGTAGTCATCTCAATACTCCAGAATAAACTTTATAAAATGAACATCCCTGCTTTATTGGTTAATTTCATTATAAATATATTAAAAGAAAGACATGTGGTTTGTAATGTTGACGACACAGTTAGTATTGTCCGTACTATCAGTAAAGGTCTTCCACAAGGGTCAGTTCTAAGTCCTATTCTATATAATGTTTATAGTTATGACCTAGAAAATGTATCTATTAGTTATGTTAATGTCCTTCAATATGCCGATGATTTGGTATTGTACACTGTTGATTCAAAATTAGAGACGGCCAGTATTTTGTTAAATAATGGTCTTGCTGATCTTAATCGATGGATGGATCAAAATGGTTTGGATATTTCTATTGATAAGAGCGTTGCGGTAGTGTTTACAAAAAAACGAATAGTTCCTAGGGTTTGTGTCACTTATAATAATAAACAAATTCCAATTCAAAATCATGCAAAATTTTTAGGTATTATCTTAGATAGTAAAATGACAGGTACTTTTCACATCGACTACATTTGTACAAAATGTGAAAATATTTTAAATATGTTACGATGTCTTTCTGGGGTTTGGTGGGGTGCACATCCTTCTTGTATGAAATTAGTATATAATGCCTTGCTTCGTAGTATCCTAGACTACGGAATGTTTTTATTAGAAAGTGGAAATATAACTGCTCTTCACAAGTTGGATAAAATTCAAGCTAAAGCCCTCCGGATTGTTTTAGGTGCTATGAAATCGAGTCCCATAAACGCCCTTCAGGTTGAATGTGGAGATCCTCCACTGAAGATCAGAAGGCAATATTTATCTGATAGATTTTTGTTCCGTATAGTACAATTCACCAACCATCCATTAATAAACAAGTTAAAAATGTTAAACGATCGAATACGTACGTCTTCATTCTGGAAAAATAAATCTATACCTTGCTTAATTGTAAGTTACCGTAAATTCATTTCAATGTCAACCAATATTTTTCAGTCCCCAGTTTTACCGCTTTTTGCTTATAACTACCAGAGCCTTTTGATCAAACCAATTATAAAGTACAATATAGGAATCAGTAAGAATGATAATATAGATTCAAATGTAAACTTTAGATTTAATGTTGATAAGGAGTGGCGTAATTGGCATCATATTTTTACTGATGCATCTAAATCATCAACTGATAGTTGTGTTGGAGTTGGTATATTTCATGTTCAATATAAGATTACACAAAAGATCAAGCTACCGCCGGAGTCTTCAGTCTTTACTGGAGAGTGCTTTGGGCTCCTAAAAGCATTAGAATATATTAAATTAATGAAGCTACCTAAATCTGTAATTTTTTCTGATTCAATGAGTTCTCTGCAATGCTTAGATAAATATTCTTTTTACAATAAACCATTTTACCCTGTTATTTTTCAAATCAAAAATAAATTACATGAATGCATTAATCTAGGTTACCTGGTAACTTTTGCTTGGATCCCGAGCCATCGTGGAATCCAAGGAAATGATAGGGCTGATAGCTTGGCCAAGGATGCGGTGCAGTGTGGAGATATGTTTCCATACATGAACTATTCTCATGATCTGCTAACATTGCCGAAGCGATATCTCTTTGAAACGTGGAATACGGTCTGGGCAGATACTGGGCAATGTAAGGGAAGGAATTTTTATAGAATCCAACCGACAATTCCAATAAAGCCTTGGTTTGTTGGTGTTGAAGCAAATAAATTGGTTATATCTTCAATAAGTCGCATGAGAATTGGACATATGTGTATTCCTAGTCATTTAGCCAGAATTGGTGTGTTAAATACTGAAGTTTGCGAGTGTGGAGAGGGCGAGGGAAATATAGACCACATATTTTTCTCTTGCCCTCTATACGACCATTCTTCCTTTTATAATTCCTTAATATCCTCAAATGTTCCTCTTCCTACTCGTATGTCCTATCTATTTATGTACCCTAAAAAATATCTGAGTAATATATCTAATTTTATATGTAGCAATAATATCAAATTGTAATGTTCATTAATTTCCATTTAATCTATTTAATTTATGTAAATATGTATTAATATACTGTAAGTATTAATTTTTTTTCCTAAACTCTTTTGATCATCTTGCTATCGTCCTACCCTATTTTCCCGTGTATGGTTTCCCTACCTTTAACTTGACACTGGCAAATGGTTATCTTCTTGCCATAACAGAAAAAAAAAAAAAAAAAAAAAAAAAAGTGTCACAATTGACAGCATGACAGGCGTCTGTATGACACTGTGGTATGACAAAAGTTTTGACAATAAAATTTATATTAATGAATACTGAATATTGGAGGGAAGATTACGAAGGTGTCCGTTCTGTGAATCTTTTGACCTTTTTGTTACTTTATATTTAAATACTTAGCTAAACAAGACAGTAATACAATTTCGAGAGAATTACTCACTCTAATAAATGTAGTGGTTTGATACTATGATGTTAATTTACTTGTGGATATGTAGTTACTAAGTGTTGTTGTGCTAGCTATTACCGACTTTCTTTTTAACTTATAGATTGATAATTTATTTGAAGAAATACCAATTCGACGAAATGGATTTAATTGAAACTATTAAAAAAGATAAAGCATATTTAAAATGTAAAGCTGTTGTAAAAAATTGGGAAAAGGAATTTAAATTAAAAAACTCTAGATTACCGTCGAAATTCGATATAAAGGAAGCACCTGCAAATATTAAATATGCATATAAAAAATACTTTCAACTTAAAAGTGCAGCTCTTGAAGACTCCTTGTCAATTTGTGATTTTGATGATGTTCCTGTGGAATCTCCAGGTTCTCCAAAAATTATAGAATGGCAAGCAATAAACAATGAAGCCTTTGAAAATGAGCAAGAAAAATCAATACCAAAATTACCAAGTGCTCAAGAGTTAGATAATATCTTATCAGCAACATCAACAAAAGAAAATAATTTAAAACTAAGTCCTTATACTGAAAATTTGTCAAAAAAGTTATTTCACAACAGTAAATTTTCACTGCGAAATCCGAGAAAATTGTCATTACCAAAACGTTTATCTCAACAAACAAGCATTGGTTTTGAAGATTCTAGAGCTCCATTAAACAATTCAAGTACATTGATATTGGATGCAGGAAATATGTCTGATTTAAAAGAAACATTGAACAATAATGATACCCAACTTGATTTTAAGGAATCATTTTGTACAGCAAATAATGTGGATACAAAATCTGATAGTAGCAAATTTCATCAAAATGACTTTGAACAAAATACTTTTAAAGGTATGTTTTCCTCAATTAATGTATTAAAAGATACATCTGTAAGACAAATTAATTCTGGTTGGTTACAAAGAGCCATTGGACATAATGTGTCAGAAGGTATTCAGACTACAGATAGAAGGGAAACATTCGGTTTAAGTAATGTTGTGAAGCCAAGCATCTCTGAAAAAACTACTGATTATGTTGAAAATAGTGAATCAGAAGATGAAAATATAACACTTAGTAAATTAAAACCAGCTCTTAAGAAAAGAAAATTAACAAACAACTTTCATGAAAATATTGAAAGGCATGACAACAGTGGTTTGGAGTCAAAAGATGCAGACAAAACTCAAGTTCAACAAAATGAAATCAAATCTAGGTCAAAAAATTCAAAATTAAAAAGTTCTCAAAAGGCAATTCACAGTGAAAGTAGCAAACCACCTGATATATCAGAATTTTTACCATTTGGTTTAAAAGAAAAAGTATATCCAAGACATTCCAATGTTGCAGATATCCTTAAAAAAATTAATGAAAAGTCTAATGAATCTCAACCAACTGAAGATAATTTAGAAGATAAACTACATAGAAAGATGCAAAATGGTACAATTAATGAAAACTATGTGAAAATTAATATAGAAAAAAAAGTTTATGCAAGGGGGAAAAAATCAATCAAATTTTCAAAGTATAAAAAGCAATTGTGGAAAGATAAAAAAGCTCTTCATGCTGGTATGGAATTTCCAGAATCAGGTAAAGTTACATGTTTTAAGTGTGGTTCTGGTGGTCATATGGCTCGTTACTGTACTGCACATAAAGAAAATGTATTGTTGCCCTTAGACAATTGTGAAGAAGGAGACATTCCCACTCTTGAAGATATGGAAAAAATTGTAAATAAAAAGTCAAATGAAGTTAACCTTGATGAAGAATTACATACCTGTGTATTCGAGGCTAGTAAAATCCCAGACAGTTTTTTAAAATTACTTGCAAATACCTCTGAGAATACAGATGTTATAAAACCTATTTTATCTAAACCTGATGAAACTTCTAAAGATTTGCATAAAGCTCTGCAATTGTTTGGTCACAGTCAGTTTCGCCCTGGACAAGAAAAAGCAATTTGCAGAATTTTATCAGGGTTATCTACACTGCTAATATTATCAACTGGCAGTGGAAAATCATTATGTTACCAATTGCCTGCATATATTTATAGCACTTACTATAAGTGCATAACATTAGTAATATCCCCACTTGTTTCATTAATGGAAGATCAGGTACTTAGCATGCCTGAATTTTTAAAAGCAGGATGCTTACATACAAACCAACCTCCTACACAAAGGAAGAAAATTGTGGAATTACTTAAATCTGGGCAAATAAATATACTTCTTATATCACCTGAAGCACTCATCTCCAGTGATAGTTCAAATGGTTTTGCAGGTTTGTTTAAATCATTACCACCAATTGCATTTGCTTGTATTGATGAAGCTCACTGTGTATCTCAATGGAGTCACAATTTTAGACCAAGTTATTTAATGATTTGTAGAGTATTGCAAGAAAAATTAAATGTTAAGTGTATACTTGGCTTAACAGCTACAGCTAGCAAACAAACTATCAAAAGTGTTATTGAGCATATTAAAGTACCTGATGGGGTGGATGGTGTTGTTACTAATCCTTCACTACCACAAAATCTTTTTTTATCAATGTCCTATGAAAACGATAAAGATAAAGCATTAGTTGCATTATTAGGATCTGAGAAGTTTAATTCTTTTCATTCAATAATAGTTTATTGTATAAGAAGAAATGAATGCGAAAGGATAGCAGCTGTATTAAGATCATGTTTGTCTGAACCTGGTAAAATTAATATGGAGCAGCAAAATAAAAAACGTAAAAGGATGTCTTATATTGCTGAGGCATATCATGCTGGAATGTCAGCTGCTCAACGGAAGAAAATACAAAAACATTTTATGGATGGCACTTTAAAAATTATTGTTGCCACAGTGGCTTTTGGTATGGGTATAAACAAATCAGATATACGATGTATCATTCATTATAATATGCCACCAAGTTTTGAATCTTACGTTCAAGAGGTAGGAAGAGCTGGACGTGATGGACTTCCTGCATATTGTCATGTACTATTGAGCAGTTCTGATAATGATAAAGATGAGCTACTAAAACATGTTTATTGTAATTCCATTGATAGGCCAATTATAAGAAAATTACTTGAAAAAGTTTTTATTCCTTGCAAATGTGTACCAGAAACAATATCAAATAACAGTAACTCAACAAATTCATTAAAATGTAATGGACATGAAGTTGGTATACCAATAGATAGCACAGTAGAAGAACTAGATTTACCTTCTGAAAATATTGCAACATTATTGTGTTATGTTGAATTGCATAAAAAAAAATATATCAAAGTTCTAAATAATGCGTATACAATGTGTAAAATATCATCATATGGTGGTCCAACAAAAATACTAGAAGCTGCCAAAGGTTGCCCACCTCTTGCTATGGCATATTTAGTTGAAGGAGAAAGAAATGCTAATGTAACAAAGCAAAGTGTTCTAGAATTTAATGTAATTGAAGTTGCTGCTGCTATAGGATGGGAAAGTGGAATGTCAAAGTATCACTTAAAAAACTTAGAGTGGACTGTGAAAGATGGTGTTTCAAAACGCTCATTTTTAAAAGTAGAATTTCACACTCTTGGTTTTCGAATAAAAGCACCTGGAGATTTAAATTCATCTGAACTCGATGAAGTTTTAGATGATTTACATAAAATTGTTCATGGTCAAGAGAAAAAAATGTTACATCAACTTGAAGAAATCCATAACTCTTTTCATCAACTTTGTACTAATTCCTTCAGTGTAATAAGTTCCTCAGATGAGTTACTAGAAGATAAATCAAATAAATTAAAAAATATAATTGATAGTTATTTTGATAGAGAAGAAAATGTTCCTGCTCATATAAGTTTACAACAACGACCATTGCATTACGAACAAGTGGCAGCTGATGTGAGGGCGCTAATTGCTACGTACAAAGATTGTAAATTCACAGGTAGAAGCATAGCAAGAATATTTCAAGGCATATCTTCTCCGAACTATCCAGCCTTGGTATGGGGTCGTTGTAAATACTGGCGTTCACATTTATCTGAGGACTTTAATGGTTTAATTAAAATTGCGACTCAACAAATCATTCAAATGAAATTGTAAATTAAAAAAAATAAATTTAGGAAATTATGCAATGTCTTTAATTCTTCCCTTTTAAACTCCCTGAATATAATATATTAATAGATATGTTAGGACTAAGTGGCACAAATTACAACGTAAGTTTTATGTAAGTCATAATAATGATCATACCAAGAACCTAGAAATTATAACAGCCGCCCGCCGCTCAGTAAATGGAAATTCCAATCTAGCCTTTTTGCAGACACTAAAATCCGCCGGCTAATATCCGGACAAAAAATTTTACCTCAACACCTAATCAATTTTTTAATAATCCACTTGAGCTTGAGTGTGAAGGTAATTATTCTACGAAATAAGATGTATGATAATATCATTTAAAAATTTTAAAAATATATTTTATAACTAGCGGCCCGCCCCGGCTTCGCCCGTGGTACATATGAAAAATAGATGTTGGCCGATTCTCAGACTTACCCGATATGCACAGAAAATTTCATGAGAATCGGTCCACCCGTTTCGGAGGAGTATGCAGACTAACATTGTGACACGAGAATTTTATATATAAGATAAAAATATATTTTAAAAATTTTAGTGGATACACATATACAGGGTGTCCCACTGTTGGTATACTAAGCTCAAAGGAGGTTATAGTTTTTCATACGCTGAGTACGTAAAAAATACTTATAAAATTCCAGACGTATTTTTTTTTCAAATAGATGAATTCTTAAAACTATGTTTACACCCATAACAAGCAACCCGCCCAACTTTGCCACCAGCACGTGACCTATCGTTTAAGATTATGTTTTCATAGAGAAAATGCTCACATTAGAGAAGCAGTATATGCCGGCTGCGCGAAGCTAGAGAAGAAAATATGAATTTTCAGGAAAAATTTATCAAAAAATTTTTGACTTAATTTTGTTGTTTAAGTATTTTTTACATGATCAGTGTATGCAAGACTACAAGTCCCTTCGCGCTTAGTATACCAATATTGGGACACCCTGTATATTTATGATAATGAATCACGAAACGGGGTCAGTAATTTAATTAAAATGGTCTAATCCAGGGGTTCCCAAACTGTGCGCCGTAGAAAGTTATAGGGGCGCCTATTATGCTATTATGCATCTATACTAATAGGTATTATAAAGCTGAAGAGTTTGTTTGTTTGTTTGAACGCGCTAATCTCAGGAACTACTGATCCGATTTGAAAAATTCTTTCGGTGTTAGATAGCCCATTCATGGAGGAAGGCTATAGGCTATATATCATTACGCTAAGACCAACAGGAGCTGGGCCACGCGGGTGAAACCGCGAAGCGCAGCTAGTAAGTGATAAGAGTGAGGCAGAACTACGTTTGCCGGAACAGCTAGAAGAAATATAAAATCAAGGTTTCTATACGTAGTGAAAAAAAAAAAAAAAAACTAATTCTTAAAAGGAAGAAAGAAAAACGAAATGTTTAATTCAACGAAATTAATATTTTTATCTCATAAAGTAAGTAAAACAAAGTGTACCGATGGACAAACTTAGGGTAACGTATGGTCGGAATAGACATAAATGACCTTTCATTATTATTCATGGTACTCTGCATTGATAACGATCAAATGAAATAATAAAAAAAAATACGTGTGGCACTCGAAGACTGCCGCGGTGAAGCTATTGCATAGCATCCCTGTGCCGGTTGGAGTGGGCGGTGTAAGGTTTTTTTCGTTACGGAATTTTTACATTCGGTCGCCGCGCTCAAAGTCTGAGATAAAAGCTATGCAATAGCTTAAAAATTTCTTAACTAAAACGGTGTCGCATTTTAAAGGTCTCAACCTAATGAGATGTAATATTTATGATAATAATTAAAATAAGTTTAATATAACACTAATTAAACAATAATACAACAATTCAAAATTTATGAAACGAATGTGCTCCGCTTTTAGTTCTATCGACCGTTTATTTATCCTCAACAATTACGTATTTGCGTTTCTCTAAGGGCGCTTGTGCATTACAAGGAATTTTACTGTCCGGCATTCCGATTTTTTACGGTCCGGTTTGGCATGAAAAAACCGATGAATTGGCTTGTGCACCTGTCCGTCTTTACTCGGATCAGTGCGGTACAGTTCAAGGAAGTTTGGCGGTATAATGCTATCATAAATGATTGTTTTTGCATTTTACAAGAAACGAGTAAAAAATATAGAAGATGAATAATATTATATTACTTCGTTATAATAAAAAGTAAAGTTCCGTAAGAGATTTAAAATTTATTTATTTTAATCGGTGACGAGGAGCTAAAGCTATTCCCACTTGAACTTTAACTTACCAACACTTACTTAGATAATAATAATTATAGGTCAATGTATATAAAAATAACAATACCGACTTTTCAAATCACATTGCCAGCTAAAAGGAAGTAAAACAAGAAATAACAATCATTGGCATATGCTGTAAAAAGAGTACAATCCAAGCAAGTGGGCATTCGAAAACAATTATATCTACAGCGACTCGTAGACACAAAAAACCATCCGGAATAGGGAAAAGTGAAATGTCGGACAGTAAAATTACGTATAGTGCACAAGCTAGCATTTAGATTAATGGCGTGCCATACCGGACCGTAAAAAATCGGAATGCCGGACAGTAAAATTCCTTGTAGTGCACAAGCGCCCTAAGGATGTCCAAGAGTGTGGTTATTGCTATTATATTAGAACATAAAAGGATTTAACATTATTATTGCGCACAAATGCTACTTACATTAGTAGGTTTAAACCAATTTACAAAAGATATATCGGAAGAATATATTACAATCGTTTGGACTTCTTTATGACTATAGTCTATAATACATCTAGTAAAAATATCCAATTCGCATCACAACACGCACACATTACAAAGAATAATAATAATTATTAGTATTTTTCCTCAATAACACCTTTACATAATAACAGAAGCTTTCTGTAAATAATTTAAAACTAAACATAAATATTAGAATAGAAATAAACTCAAACTATGTAAAACAACATTTTCTTAAGTGAAAAAAATATAATGACTTTCAATAAGTACATATTCTTGTAGATATTTAAAATAACAGGGTAGTTATTGAGTCTGGAACGGGAACAAAAAAGACGCAACTTCGAATTCTTAAAATAATGCGGATTATTCGATTACTTTATAAACAATATAACATACCTATTCTAGTGGTAGTAAAATGGACATGATAGATAACTGCTTGATTAAAATGCATTTAACATGTACATCTAGTATTATTTTCAATGTGAATAAAAATCCTGCTACAATTATACGTAATTAATAACAGCTATCATAATATATGAGAATAATTAAACTTAGATTAAATATTGATATTGCATGTATGAATTTTGGCAGTATAGATATATATATTATTATAATTTATAGCATTAAATAATTTTTGAACTTAATTTTAAAATTTTGGAAGAAACGGTGTATAATTAGATAAATAAACATCAGTTTTAAATAATATAAATATTAAACGATAAAAATAAGCAAATTGTATTCAAAATTTGAGTGAGTTTAAAGATTAATAAAAGACAATAATGTTGGTCACAATCCTGTTTACTCGTTTTGATATGAATGTACTTTAACGTGTTGCATAACTAACGTAAGTATATAAATAATTATGTAAAAAAAGTATTATATTTTGGAAAACATATTAGGTACCGCCTTAAATTAAATAAATATATATATTTTTTTTCATAATTACTATATTGTATTACTTAATAAAGGTTTTATACAGAAAGGGAAACAAAACTGTTGTATTGGGCAATGTTGCGTTTTAAGATGTCTGCGCATAGTCCAAGAACCCGTTCAAACCTGTAAATGACATTATTTATTAGTTTTGTGCACTTTCGATATCGAAACTATCGATAATTTATACTATAACTAGCTGTCCCGGCAAACGTTGTTCTGCCTTACTCTTATCACTTAGGGTTATGAAAAATAGATGTTGGCCGTTTCTCAGAGCTACCCAATATGCACAGAAAATTTCATGAGAATGGGTCCAGCCGTTTTGGAGGAGTACGGTAGCTAACATTGTGACACGGGAATTTTATATATTAGATAGTAAAATTCTATGTAAATTATTCCAATAGTTGTATTCCGTCAGATCGTATAGATTCGAGTTCCATTTACTGCAAAATATATTGTGGGATATTTTTCTAGCTCTAATTTTATTCCAATCACAAACGGTTGTTTCACCCCCTAATTTCGTAACATACTCCGTTCCATGAATTGATTACTTGACACTGTGAATGCCAAATGGACCATACAGAAAATAAGAACAAAACATTTGGAACGCGCACACACTTCGGAACGAGCAAGATGGCCGCGCTCATCTTCATAAACGAATGCAGGCTGGAAATTTTTAACGAGCCCTGGAGGAAAAGTACTTTAAAAATTTTTTATTTTATTTTTAACTAGTTCGAATCCTGGGCATGGTAAGTGAATTTTCAAAAATCTTTTAATGCAGTTTTATTTCCTTTTAATAATAAAGGAATGTATCGTTTCAACAAAATTACCTCTACCTCCAGTATTTAAAATACTTCCTCTCCAGGGCCCATAGAAAATTTCCACCTTGTGTAATAGGCGGCACGTACGTAGGGGATTACTGCGCATGAGCACTAACGCGTATAACAATTATTACTCAGATACCTCATTTTTTACTTCTGCAGGTTTAGGCGCAAACGAAATTTGCCGCCTGGAATACTTCAAAATTCATTATTCTTTATTTAGTTTAAACATGCTACAAAGCCGTTACATTTGTACTTACCGTGCTCCTTGGGAAACTTGCCGTCCGCGTCATAGACATCATCTGTCATTTAAAAAAAAGAAACAAGATGGCTGCCGTGAGCTGTCATACCTGGCGCGGTCGAGCTTGACGCACTTGAGCGGTCCGGCGGCGCGCACGGTGGCGGCGCGCGGCCGGTCCAGCAGCAGCGCGATCTCGCCGAAGTAGTCCGACGGCCCGAGCCGGCCCACCTCCACCGCGGCGCCCTCCGCCTCGCCGCCGCGCTGCTGCAGCACCACCGCTGTACCTGTCGATTATTGTGGTGTACTTTAAAGTATATATACTCTCAATAACGTGTTAAATACCTAGTAACAAACAGACAAATTTAAAAAGAAATCGTCTTTAATTTGACCGCTGCCCAGTTAACGCGAATTCAGAGTTATTAGGCTTTACTAGCTGCCGTCGCGCGTCATCATCAAAAGGGGAAGTAATCATTTGAACCTAACAAGACACGAAAAATACTGTTTACTGTTTACTTTACTTATTATGTAAAGTAAATATTAAATATTAAAAACTTTGAATGGAAAATAAAGATTTGTGAATAGGCAAATAAATTTTACCTACCGGTATCAAACGTTAGAACGATTTTATAAAGGAAAAGTTGCACATCAACTTCCGCGGATTCGACTTATTACTGTATTGTGATAAATTTTTTATTTTAAAGGCTATCTTTTATTATAATTTATAGTACTTAACAGAAACCAAAACTAAAAATAAATGAATTATGATCTTATTATAAACTAGCGGTCCTCCCCGGCTTCGCCAACGGTACATATTTACGTTTTCTCTACATAAGAACCATCCTCGTACTTCAAGGAATATAATAAAAAAAGAATTATCGAAATCGGTTCAGCCGTTCACCGTGTGATGCTGTGACAACGCGAAACTGGTTTCATTTTTATATAAGTATGTATAATGTATATAGATAATACTGAATATAAGGGAACCACATAAGTGTTGTCTGAATTTTAATGTACTGTATCATCTTTTTGGGAATAAATGTATTTCTATTCTATTCTATTCTATAAGACGCGTAACATGTGATCTTTACATAGTACGCGGATAAACTCACAAGTTGAAGTTAAAAAAATAGGAGAAAATTCGGGCAAACCCCAATAAGACTTCCGTACTTATAACATACCTTCAACAATAATGTAGAAATCGTTTCCAGGCTCGCCTTGGCGCACAATAGTTTCGCCGTCGTTGAACGACACCGGCTCCAGTGCATCTGCTATTGTCAATCGTTCCCATTTCTCTAAACTCTCTGGAATATTTTATGCCAGTAATTAGTTGCTAGATATTACGAGTGGCCGAAATTCGATCAAAATTATACAGAGGAGTAGATATAAAATATGTATTATGTGTGGATGCAAATGAATGGTAGTGTGTTTAATATTTTTCTTTTATGATTTTATGTATTTCATTTTTTAAATATGACCACTATGCACTTAATCCAAAAGCAGGTCTAAACGCAATTATCGCATGAAGAAATAAGATTTTGCTTCACATATTCATATTATAAAAAATTTGTGTCTATTTATTTAAGTTAACTAAACAAGGTTAACTGAAAATGTATTTATACAATAAGTTCATATGTATCATGTATAACGGGTGATACGAAAGCAAATACGACAAATTTGTGAATATGAAGAGCTCACGTGAGCCAAATACATACCAAGTATAGAAACCCTAGATAAGAATTCATCATACATGCGCCGTTTTCTTATAGTCGATCCCATTAATATTCTTCGGTAGGAGTCTCGATCGAGACCCCATAGTTTGAGCGGAGTTCTCGCACGCACAGTCGCGGCTCTCGGTGTTCCGTATATAAGGGCTAGTTCTCCAAAACTTCCACCCTCTCCTATTGTTGTTACCACTTCACCATTAACTAATACCTAGTAACAACCAATTGAATATTTACAAAGTCCTAGAAAATATACATACATTTCGAGAAAATTATTTATTTCAAATATCTTTCCTCTCAAACATGCTGACCTAATTATGTATAAAAATAAAAAAAAATGAATATGTGATACAAATATCATAGAGATTTAACAAAAATATATAATACATAATAATAAACCGTTCAACACACCTCAACTTCGCCTGAATCAATAATGTAAAAATTATCTCCCTCATCTCCTTGTTGTATGACTGTTTCACCCACAAGACATTGCACGGGAAACATGGCATCAAACATATCGGCCCTCTCAGATTCATCCAAATGTGTAAACAGTACATTGGAAGCAATAGCTCTTGACAGTGCCCCCATAGTCTTGTAATCCTTTGGCACAACCTACAATTTTTAAATTCAAAAGTAAGTCTTTATCTTATAAGGTTTTTTTTAGAAGAGCAAGCTAAGGAGCTAGCTGATGTTAATTGGTCAACATTGTCCATAAATAATAGAAAATATACTGCTGCTGTTACAGGTGCTTTACTTGCCTTTTAATGACAAATACACTCGTTTTTGAAGCCCTAATGTAGAAATTGACAACAAATTTGTCAGGATGGTAGAAAATATACACAATTGATTGCACCTTTTTCACATAGCTTGTAGCATCTTCTTCAGTGACTGGTTCGGCACTTATACCACCGCGTCTCCGAGGTAGCTGGCCGCCCAATACTGGAAGTGGTGACAGTTCTCCATCTGCTTCACCCTCAGATGTTGCAGCAGCAGCTGCTGCAGCCTTTACCTGTTCCTGACGAAAAATAACGCCCTTTAAACTGTGACGAAAATGTGGTTGTGCTTAATTATTGTGAAAATTTTAATTGTAAAAAATATATTTTTGATATATCTTTATGGTATTTAAGTTTAAAACCAAGTAAAAATATTTTTTTATTCCTAATAAACTTGAGTCTGTTATACTTTTAACAGCAAGATATAAATAACAATATAATCATTACAAGTGCGTCAAGGCAATATTCAAATCATTAAATTGATAGTGTAATGTTGTATAGGCAAGATATCCCAAGCAATCATTGCATGACACATACTTAATTTGGGAAAATATTTCATCCATTTGATTTATATCATATATTTAATGCAAAAAAAACCTAAGTCTTTGTTATATAATTTTCTAATCTCCAAGAAATAAGCTTTGTTTTAACTTGTAAATATTATTGTTATTTCAATATGCTTAGTTTCATTATTAAAAACTTCAATGCATAAAATAATTGATAATTGAATTTAATGTATATTAGAATAAGGTACCTATTTCGTGTAATTTGGAAAAGAGAACTTAATTAGAAGAGCTTTGATTATTTTGTTAAAATAATAGATGAGCCATCAACACTTGAAAAATTGAAAACCATCTCACCATTCTGTTGATTGAAGAGGTAGAATTTGAAATGACAAAAATCGCGAGACTAGATCGCGGCGAGATTCGCCTTCCACGCAAGTGTTAAAAATTACGTAGTTATTAAATTTAGTTTTAACTCAATATTTATAGTCTAAATACAGACCACTTGAGGAATCTTACAAATCTATTTTGAGTCTCAGCTGTCAACTTGAACATCGATAGCATACACTAACACCACAACATCTCCACTACTCACTCATATTTTGTATATTTATATTTATTGTATTATAGTAATGATAGCTTTATACATTTAAATACAAAAATTGGTGTAAAAAAATAATGATTTTTTAAGACGATAGTAATAATATCATTACTGTAAACTAACTCACTCTTTCTAATTTTTGAAAATATTGTCGCAAAAATGTCACTGGATCATCGGGTCTATTTAGACAAAGTTGTACTATACAGTTTTTGAGTAATATTTGTATATTATGGCTTTGTATATAGTTTTCACATTGATGTAAACATTGTTCTTCTTCCATAGTATCCATATTTTTCATTTTAGAAACTTAAATGCAGCATACCTACATACTAAATTTTTATAGTTAAACAATGAAAATTGACATTAATCCGTTCACCCTGGCTGCTGGCTTTTGTAATTTTGACAAGTGACGTCAAAAGAATGTTAAGATGGATCCACACCAACCAGCATATAAGAGGTTGAAGACGTCACTAGAGATAAACTACGATAACATGGCGCGCCCCTCCAAAATTCAAAACGTTTGAAAGTATTTGTGAAAGTATTTACAATGCACCACCAAGATTCACAACGCATGTGTGCGTAATGAGACGGCCGTCAAACAAAAACAAATCCACGGATTTGTTGCTCGACTAGTCACGCTCTAATCGCTCATTATTATTAGTAATGGCGCTGCACTGACGTATTCTATGAAAACGACACGTGCGTTGTCTTGGGCGCTCGGCAACTTATGATTAGTTGACCAACAAATCTGGTAATAAGTGAGAATATATTACGAGTACTGTACGAGTAAAGACGAATACGTACAACTACATACAAACTCCTTCGTAAGGATGTCACTACACACATTGAAACAGTAATTTGGAGGGGCGCGCCATGTTATCGTAGTTTATCTCTACCAGGACTACTAATTATAGAAAATTTGACGATATTCTATGATCACGAAGGTGAAAAAATAAATCAATAAAATTATCCCTTCAAATATCGATATTATAGAACGCAGAAATTTGAGATCACTGGCAGCTTAAGCCTCATACATACGTAACGATTTATCGTAGCGATAAATCTGTGCAGACCAGTTTGCGCAGTTTTATCGATCGTGTGTATTACGATAAGATCATCGATTTTTCATACACACGATCGATAAAACTGCGCAAACTGGTCTGCACAGATTTATCGCTACGATAAATCGTTACGTATATATTAGGCTTTAGAGTATACAGGGTGTAATCGTTAAGTGTGCACAGGCGATTATTCCGTAACTATTACAGATATCAAAAAACTTTAAACTGATATCGAAAGTACTTAACCTAATGAGTAAAATGGCC